>CABHPR010098481.1:0-10165 GCA_902168415.1 Peromyscus melanophrys | reverse complement strand
AAGGAAGGAAGGAAGGAAGGAAGGAAGGAAGGAAGGAAGGAAGGAAGGAAGGGAGAGAGAAAGAAAGAGAGAAAAAAAGAAAGAAAGAGAAAAAGAAAGAAAATAGAGAGCAACTAAAGGCATCAACCCTGACCTCTGAACTTTACATGCACATGCGCACACTGGACTGGGGTCCTCTGGAAGAGCAGTCCCTGCTCTTAACCACTGAACCATCTCTCTAGCACTCCGTGCACTTCTAGAGTGAAATGTTGCTGATGCCTGGGTTCCAGAATGGGGCTTACTTGGTAAGTGTGAAAAGTGATAACAGGCTCGATGCAGGCAGCAGAAGGAACAGACAGCAAGGGTCCCTGGCCTCTCCTGGACTTGGGCATGAGTAACAGGGACTCAGGTTTTCCTGTTTCCTGCCATGTAGCCTGAGTAAGCCACAGCCTTCTGTGGCCATCACCTCAAAAGCAAAGCATCTGAGGAATGTCTGCTATTCAGGGTATGTGGTGTGTATGGTGTGTTTTTTCTGTTTTTCTTCACTGGGGATGGAAATCCCTAGCTGTTTTGTCTGGAGGCATCAGCAAGGATGTGAGGGACCCCAAGCTGAAGGTAGGGGAGGGAGAAGAGATGTGGGGACCCTGCTCCAGGGTTGGACGGTTCCACCACTGTTTGAATGAGAAGAGTTGGTAGTTGGGGTGGGGGGCAGCGTCTTGGGACTGGAGGGTGGGAAGCCTTTGGCAGCTATGGGGGTGGGGAGGCTTGTAATCATAAAGATAATGGTTCCTCCACTTCTGTGTCTAGCTCCCTACCTACACACAAAAGACAGAGCTAGTGTTCATGAGACATGGTACAAGTTCTGACTGGGCAATCTTGGGCACAAGTCTTGGTTCTCAGAACTTTTATTTTTGTATGTAACCAGAACTTTTCATAATCCTCTTGGGGCTGGAGGGTGGCTGGGTGGATGGCAATGGATGTTGGCAGCTAGCAATTCTTTGAAGAATTAATTCCACGCTCAGTCTACTAGGCTGTCTTCAGTTTTACATTTTCTTTATTTAGTATGTGTTGTGTGCTGTGGCATGTGTGTGGAGGTCAAAGGCAAAGTTCAGGAGTGTTTCTCTCTTTCCAACAATGTGGGCCCTAGAGATTAAACTCAGGTCATCATGATTGGTGGCAAGTGCCTTTTACCCACTGACCAGCCTCACCAGTCCATTTCTAGGTACTTTAAAAATATCATTTTCATCTTCACAGCTAATGTTCATTATGAGTATATAACATGCCAGCTGCCCTCTTGGGAACATTTTTAAATACCAGCACATTTATCCCTGCAAAGTAGACACTAACTCCTTTGTACAGATGCAGAAAGTGAAGTAAGATAAGTTGAATCGTTTCCCTGAGTCCATGGTGATAAACCACAGGTCCACAATGGAACCCAGGCAGCCTGTCTCAGAATGTATATCTACAACTAGGGATCTCTGTTATTACATGTCAGTGGTGAGGGGACAGAGACACAGCTCTACACTGCCATCGTCAACAACCTGAGAAGTTCCCCTAGCCTTTTAGGGACTGGGACTCAGGTAGCCTCGATACTCAAAAGAATTTCAAGATTGATTGGTTTATGATGAAGAGAAGTTGGAGTGTGTATTGAAGATATTTTGATATAGGCTGAAGCATGAGAGATAAAAGAGATGCTCAGAAAATAAGTAAGACAAACCTAAGAGGGGGCGTGTGCTTCCCAAGAGGGTGTAGGGGAAAGCAAGATATGCCCAGTGTGGGCCTAGGCTCCTCAAGGGAGAATAAGCAATTGAGTGGCTTATCATTCCCCACGTACATCATTTGGGTAGCTTTCAAGATACGTCTCAAAAGACTGCCTAGAAACTCCACTGCCACATTAATCTCCTTTGATAAATGAGGTAAGCAGGGTAGCTCTGAAGATGCCTTGGATGGAGTTAAAATCTGGTACAGTGAAAACAGGTCGGTTAGGGTAGCCCTTGGGGTCTAGTGCATGCCTTTTCCTGCAAGTGGGGCTTCGGGTGAGAGTCCCAGAAAGGTGTAAGTTTGTGTCTAGGAAAGGAGAAGGCTTTGGGCTGTTGAACTGTCCTGCAATCTTACTTCTTGGCTGCTGTATTAGGCAGGGTTCTCTAGAGAAACAGAACTGATAGAGGAATAGAATGTGTGTGTGTGTGTGTGTGTGTGTGTGTGTGTGTGTGTGTGTGTGATTTATTAGAGTGGCTTACAGGCTGTGGTCCAGCTTGTCTACCAACAATGACTACCACTGGAAAGTCTAAGAATGTAGTAGCTGTTCAGTCCACAAGGCTGGATGTCTCAGCTGGTCTTCAGTCTATGCTGGAATCCCGAAGAAGTAGGCTCTAATGCCAGTGAACGGATGAACTCGCCAGCAAGAGCGAGAGCGAGCAGACAAAGAGAGAAGCTTACTTCTTCCATGTCCTTCGGATAGGCTGCCAGCAGAAGGTGTGGCCCAGATTAAAGGTGGATCTTCCCACCTCAAAAGATCCAGATTAAGCCGGGCAGTGGTGGCATGTGCTTTTAATTCCAGCACTTGAGAGGCAGAGGCGGGTGGATCTCTATGAGTTCGAAACCAGTCTGGTCTACAGAGTGAGTTCCAGGATATGCTCCAAAGCTACACAGAGAAACCCTGTTTTGAAAAACAAACAACAACAACAAAAATCCAGATTAAAAGTGGGTCTTCCTTCTCCAGATGCTTTAATTAAGAAAAAAATCCCTCACCGGTGAATGAAGCCGCTTGGGTTTTAGACCATTCCAGATGTAGTCAAGTTGACAGCCACCACACTGCAAAGGCTTCATGTAGATTCCTGGGTGGGAAGGCTCCTTTCCTTTTCTCATGTCCCTAAAATTGTCCCTGTCTTTCTGTCTTGCTTCATTATGTACATCATGCAATTTTCATAGAATGGAAGTGTTATCTCCACAAAGTAGATGAGAAAACCAAGACCAAAGTGTGTAATACACACAAATTACACAGCTTAGGGATGAGGGCCTCTGTAGTGGAGTCCCCAAACCAAATCTAAGTATGTAATACACACAAATTGTCAGTTTGTAGATGGGAGAACCCAGGACCAAACCTGGGGTGCCACCCAAAGACTTCCACTGCCGCAGACTTCCAACAGACAGCCAAAGAGAAGTCCTCAGACTCCTGCGGTGATGATAGATTTTATATGAAGGGTTCCATTTGCAGGCGTTATGATAAGTGTCAAATACCATGTTCAAAAATTTCAAAACATGACTGTCATACACATATCCAGGAAACGTGCCAGAGGTGTATGTAACTTAGTGGGGGAACCAGCAGCAGGTCCAGAGTCATCTAAAAATATACCTAACAGTCATCATCTCTGAAGAAAGGAAGAAACCTGAGGTAAGACTGTTCACAACATGGATTGCCTTATGAGTTAACAAAACCATAGTCTTTGGTTGATTAGTAGACAAGAAGCATATATACCATGTGGATACGCCGAACAGAAGGATGTGGCACAGCCTAGCACAACAGAGCAGAGCTGTGCGAGATTTAAAACACGAATTGCTTATTTCTGTATTTTTTCCATTTAATACCAGGCTGCAGTGCATTATGGGTAACTGAAACTGCACAAAGAAAAGCCTTGGATAAGAGGAAACAACTGCACCTTTTTTCTAAACGCAGGGTACTGAGTTGTCTGCTACTAATACACTTGGGTGGAGAGAACGAAGTTTAGGATGAGAAGACAAGCCACCAAGTTGGAATCACGGCCTGTCAGATTGCATGACTGTGTTAATCCCTGTGCTGTCAGGAAGTGTTTTGTGGGCGGGCTGGAGAAATGGCTCAGTCAGTAAAGTGCTTGACAAGCAAAGATGAGGACCTGAGTCCATCTTCCCAGCACCCATGTAAGGAACTGAGCATAGTGTTCATCTGTAATTCCACTCTGGGGAGGTGGAGACCCAAGGATCTTCGGGTCTTGCTGGTTTACCATCTTAGGAAAACTGGTGAGCTTCGGGTTCAGTGACAGACTCTGTCTCAAAAGATAAAGTTGGCCCTGACGGCTCAGCGAACATGGTGGAAGAGGGGGCAGAAAGAATGTAAGAGCAGGATTGTGAGGATGCTGGGAAACATTGACTTCTGGGCATGATGACTGTTGCTCTCGTGAACCCATGGCAGCCATGGTTACCGGCACGAGACCCAAATTCATCAAACAAGATCAATGAGCATTCCCCAGGTCCTGGGTACCAGAGGCAGCGGGAAGGAAGGTGAAAGTGAGAATGTGTTGGAGGGAGTGGTATTTACTAGAAGTTCAGGAGACCAGCAGATGACAGACACCAGGAAAACTGGGTCTCCTTTTGGGGTTCTTAGTCTCATTAACAAAAGGATTTAAGAAAAGACTCAAACTAAAGCTGAAGGACAATTTTATTAGAGTCTAAATGAAAAATCCCAGGGTAGACAAGCTGTATAGTTCAGCAGCTGCTTGCAGAGTGCACAGGGGAGAAGAAGGGGGAAAAAAGCCATTTGAGTTAAGTCAGCTTGGAGGTCAGTTACATGGTGGCCGGCAGCCACATGGTGGAGAGGGGGACTTGAAAGAATTAGGAAGCCCAAAGTGTGAGGGAAAGCATGCTTAGAACATAGATTTTATTTTTTAAAAAGGAAAAGGAAGTTATGCTTTTCTGACTAATTCAGAAAATTGAACAGACTTACCAAGCTGTACACAGCTGTGGCCCTCTAAGACTATTGCTCTAGGGTGTGGGAAGGAAAAGCACATTATCTCATTAAAGGGATAATTATTCCACCTATCTCTTTAATGTGGCTTAAGGTGAGCCTGTCTTCCTAAGGGGCAGTCCCTGGACCAGGTGATTGACCAGCCCATCTGGAATGGTAAGTCTCCACTCAGGCCAGAGATCTCATCCTCTTGACCAGAAGGAACTAATTTACCCATAATGGGCCTTAATGCTGCTGCGTCATTCTCCCCTCTGAAGAGGTAATCCAAAAATCACTTAGGAGATGGGTTGAAATTGGGAAACACAACCCATTTTCACCATGAAGATCTATCTAGAGAGCTAGTCCTAAGGCTGTCCACTAGATGGGACCAATGTCTGGAGTCGAGTTCAAGTTCCCACCTCCATGCACAGGCTCCGGAGATGGATGTTCATTTAGGGCAGGAGAAACCAGAGCTCCCTTCTGGCATTCTTGACTGGAGGTCCAAGGGTGTCTGGACAGCACTGTGGCTTTGGGGGCCCCAGTCCTGAGCTGTACGTCCAGTTTCTAGCTCCCATTCTTGTTAGTGGCGGGGAGAGTTGAGGGTGGACATGCTCAAAATATATTTAATAAAGGTATGAAATTGTCGAAGCATAAATCCAAGATACTCAGGGTAGATAATTAAATGGAGAGGAAGTCAGGAAGGCAGCCAGTGTCCGCTTCTGATGTCCATATCACTGCATGAGCACACACACGGAGGAGGTGGGAGATTTTGTTTTGTTTTGTTTTTTAATCAGGGTAACGATGTTCTTTCTTCAACATCATAAAATTTTCGCCAAAAGCAAGAGTGGATGTAGTAGGATGGAGTGCATCATGGTCCTGGCTTCTGTGTGTCTAGAGAAAACGGTCATTAACTTCAGCCCCTAGAGCTTAAAGGGAGCATTTGATGGCTAGCAGGTGAAACATTTCAAAGCCCTCAGCTCTGTGATGTCCCTGGGAGCACTGGTGCATTCGGATGAGGATGTACCTCCTGCAGGCAATGCTGGCAAGACAAGGATTGTGAGTCTTCAAAGACGTAAATCACATGAATGACGCAGAGCCTCTAGGGAGTATATTTTTGACAATAAAGCTTTTTTTTTTTTTTTTTTTTGGTTTTACGAGACAGGGTTTCTTTATGTAGCTTTGTGCCTTTCCTGGATCTCGCTCTGTAGACCAGGCTGGCCTCAAACTCACAGAGATCCACCTGCCTCTGCCTCCCAAGTGCTGGGATTAAAGGTGCGCCACCACTGCCCGGCCAGACAATAAAGCTTTAGAAGGACAAGATGACCCAGTGTCATCTCACTGGGCACCCAGGATCAACAGAGAAAGACACATGTCACAGCCTTCATTGGGAGTCAGAACACTAAAGGCCCAGAAAGGTAAAGCTAGAACTTCAGTTGATGCATTTCTGATTTTTAATTTTTTTATTTGTGTGTGTGTGTGTGTGTGTGTGTGTGTGTGTGTGTGTGTGTGTACCATGGCACCCATGACACTTTTTGGAGCTGATCTTTTCCTTCCACCATGTGGGACCCTGGAATTGAACTCAGATCCTCAGGCTTGGCAGCTTGTGCCTTTACTCATTGAAGCCGTCTCTCCAGCTCCTGTTGCATTTAAAAATTTTTTGACCTTGTTGGAAGGCAGGAAAGTCTGGGCTCTAGTGGCAGCAAAGGGTGGCCACAGCGAAAACCATGGGAGAGACACACTAGCAAGAGGCAGAGGTGGACAAGTGAGTAAAACCACTTTTCCGTGGATGTCTTTGTGTCTGAGCCACAGCAGGAAGGTGCCGGCTCCGGCAGACCATCTCCCTTCAATTACTCCTCCCTGTACATATCCATGAGAAGGTCTCTTGGTTGAATCCAAACCCAGTCAAGTTGACAAGATTAACTATCCCCAAAGGCCCTTTCCGGGCATGAGAGGAGCATTGGTGAAGTCCCGAGTTCTCTTCCCCAGCCACATATCCTCAGTGAAGAAAGAAGCACAAACGGTGTTAATCGCCGCAAAACCTTAACCTTCTTGTGAATCTCTGGGACATCAAATCAGGCCTTTCAACCCCAGAGTCTCTGATGGAGCAGTCACTGGATGTAGCTCGTCACCTCCTTTTGGGTAAGCACCAGGTGGCTCTCAAGCCCAGGGGTCCTTGACAAACCTGCCTTTCCCCTCATGGTCTGGCCCAGGAGGCAAAGGAAAATTACATCTGGTCGCCTAGCAGTCGAACTTTAGCAGTGAACCAATCACCTAGCAGGGTGAAGAGGGGGTATCAATAAGTAACTTGGTAAGGAGATAAATTAGGGAGATGATTTAAATTCTAAGCCTGGAAACCCTCATTAGATTTCTACTGACAACGAAGGATTTTCTTGCAGAGCATTTACTTTTTACATAACCACAGCAAAATGACAATTTAATATTCAGCTTTCCCCAGGGGCCTTATTACAAATGTTGTCCATCCATGCATGTAATCTCTCTCCTAGGGCAGCTCCTAGCAACTGGAGATTGGGGATAGGGGGTGGGTGCCTAGATGGAGATTCTTCTATGATCCACTGGAATACATCCCAAAACTCACCTGACATCCTCTAGGCTCCATAAACTGTCTCAGGCACAAGTGGATTTTCTTAGAAATTGGACCCGGGGTGCAGGTCAGTAATCACAACTACCTGAGAGGCAGAGACAGGAGGATCTCTAGTTCAAGGCCTGCAGGGCAAGTTCATGAGACTGTTTCCAAAAGTTAAGAAAGTGGTAGAATGCTTGCCTACCAAGCACAAGGTCCTAGGTTTAATCCCCAGCACAGAAAGAAAAAGGAAGGAAGGAAGGGAGGGAGGGAGGGAGGGAGGGAGGGAGGGAGGGAGGGAGGGAGGAAGGAAGGAAGGAAGGAAGGAAGGAAGGAAGGAAGGAAGGAAGGAAGGAAGGAAGGAAGGAAGGAAGGAAGACCCTGCTTTATTCTGAACAGAGTTACCTCACCAGACATTGAACACGAACCCAACACATTAAAGATTAAAAATAAGAGTCCCACTGGCCTGTTCCCCAGACAGCTGGCTCACATGCTTCCCAGTGGCCTACCCCATATGCCCTGAAGGGTCCTCCCAGCCAGAGACACTGCCATCTAACTCACCCTAAAGGCTGTCACTGAGGACCCTAGAGTTCCCTTTAGTCACCCTGTATCTGAGTCTTGGAAATGACACTCCCTTCAAGCCTTAATCTGCCACACGTCCTATGTCTCTCTAAGTCCTAAGCCCACAGCCCCTTCTCCTTCAGCTTCAAGTTCCTCACACCATGACCATGAACTTGCCCCTGAGCCACTCTCCTGCCTGGCTCCTCTGAGCTCTCTCCACACAACCTCGGGTCCTGAGAACCACATCCTCTGTCCCTAAAATCTCCACATCCCATGACACCATCTATTTCATCATTCCACTTACACAAAGGATTTAGTAACAAGGCAAACCTATAGAGACAGAAGCAGCTTGGTTGTTACTATGAACGACTCCTTAAAAAAAAAAATCACTTAAATCTAGTTAACTCACAAACAAAAACACCACACAGCTGCTTTAAGGATGCCAGGCAAACATTTGCCCAGATCCACACTCTGTACCTCTCAGTGACTTCTATGCAGTTACTGTCCATTCTGAAATCACTGACATCACTTAGGGTTTTAATGGCCATTATAAATTAATTTTTTTCTTTATTTTATGGTTCTTGCTGCTTCGATGCCCTGAAAGTTGAATTCATTTATCCACCATGAAAATGAAAAAAACTATGACAGAGTTGAAACTAGGAAAGAGCATGGCCTTGTAACTTCCTTCATGACTCCTGGGTCCTTTTGCCTGATTCCATCCTTCCTAATCACCTAATATCACACTCTCTCGGGGCTCTTTTCTGAATTTTGTACTGTACTCACACCTAGACCTGTCTACACAGATACTTGTATACATTGTAGGCTATTATAGGATATGCATATGAGAAAGGACATGTGTTTTTTGTCTTTCCAAGTTTGGGTCACTTCACTATTACTCTCTCCAATCTACCCATTTTTCTGTAAATTTAATTATTTCATTTTTCTTTAAGCTGAATAATATTCCATTCTGTGCATGTACTCCATTTCCATAGTCCATTCTTCTGTTGGCGGACATCTAGGCTGATTTCATTTCCTTGCTATCAAAAATAGCATCCTATTTTTATCGCTAAAAACCCCTCTGTACTGTCCGTCGCTAAATGGTTTTACTGATTTGTATTACCAGGCAGATGTTTGCTTTTTAATGATATTACTAACCTTTTGACACAAGGCAATGCAATTGAAGAAAGTGCTTTCCAGGACACATTTCCATAATTTATGAACAGAGCAGGCAGAATAATGGCCCCAAAGATGTTCACATCCCAACATCCAAAGACTGTGGTAAGTCACCTTGCTCAGCAGAGGAAACTGTCAGGATGTAATTAAATCAAGATGTTGAGGGCTAAGAGAGCAGCTCGTTGGTAAAGCACTTGATAGCATCCATGGGATCCTGAGTTTGACCCCCACTATCACAATAAATAAGTCAGGTTGGGGTGCAGCTCAGTTGGTAGAGCACTTGCCCGTAATGAACAGCATTCATTTGTTCTCACGACATTTTACTTATGCAGTTACACACATTTATGTACACATGTTTAAGAATGCTAACTAGAACTTAACAGGAACTAGTCAAAGACTGCTTGTGAATGACATAGTTTGTCCATACTACTCATACACAGCACATAGCACACTTTCTCCAGGTTGCCTGCGTTTCAGGGCTGGTGGCTCCTTTTTCCGTCTCCAGAGCCAACAGGAGTACTTTCAAATCATTTATTCTGGGGCTGGAGAGGTGGCTCAGCAGTTAAGACCTCTACTGCTCCTACAGAGGACCTGGGTTTGGTTTCCAGCACCCACATCAGGGGTTTCACAACTACCTGTAACCCCAATCCAGCAGGTGAGAGGCCCCCTCCTGGCCACGCACTCAAAAATCATTGACTGCCCTTCCTCCTCGGCTCCATGCCTCTCTCCTTTTCTTTATGAGGAATCTTGTTATTATATGAGACTCACTTGGATAATCCAGAATAAGCTCCCTATCTCAAAATCTCTATTATTTTATTGTATTATTTGGAGACACTGTCTCATGTGCCCAGGCTAGTATTGAACTAACTTTGTAGCTAAGAATGGCCTTGAACTTCTGACCCTCCAGTCTATATCTTCTGAGTGGTAGGATTATAGGCTTGCTCTACTACACCAGTTTATGAGGTGCTGGGATGGAATCTGGGACTTCTTGCATGCCATGCAGGCACTCTACCAACTGAGCTACATCTCAAGCTCTATATCCTGCAAACAGTTTTAATACCACTGTTATTCTGAAAGTGTCTTGGAGACTCCTGGATCACATTCTGAGATCCACTCTCTTGAGCCATTAATATGTATCTAGATCATTTCATGCTCTTAACTTGAAATGTGTA
>CABHPR010098476.1:0-12886 GCA_902168415.1 Peromyscus melanophrys | reverse complement strand
AAAAAAAAAACTTCATTGAAAGTCTTGTACATATTTCCAACAAGCTAACATCTGAGACTCAATTGAAAGCAAAATACTTTGTTTCAGTGGCATTGAAGACAAAGTCACTAGATATTCATTCATTCACTTGAGCATTACATCAAAAACAATGTGAGCAAAGTGGTAAAGAATGCATTACTTCCATCAAAAGTTTATAATCTAGAAAAGAGCCAGGCAGTTATAACCTACTGTGAATTCTAATCAGATTATCTTTAAAAATGTATACTTCTAAAATTTCATCCATATACACAGAGATTCTTGATCATTTCTTGTTGTTGTTGCTCTTTTCTCTGGGGGCTGCTACCCAGATCTCAAATAAATACACAGAGTCTGATTCTTACTTATGAATGCCCAGCCTTAGCTTGACTTGTTTCTAGCCAGCTTTTCTTAAATTATTCCATCTACCTTTTGTCTCTGGGCTTTTGTCCTTCTCTATGCTATATACTCCCCCCCCCCTTTTTTTTGGTTTTTTGAGACAGGGTTTCTCTGTGTAACAGCCCTGGCTATCCTGGAACTCACTTTATAGACCAGGCTGTCCTGGAACTCATAGAGATCCACCTGCCTCTGCCTCCTGAGTGCTGGGATTAAAGGCATGTGTCACCAAGTCTGGCTGCTATATACTTTTTTTTTTTTTACTTCTTACTTTATGGCTTGCTGTGTGGCTGGCCCCTGGTGTCCTCTCTCCTTCTCCTTTTCTCATTCCCCTTCTTCTTTTTCTTCTTCTATTTGTTCTCTGCCCACCAGCCCCACCTATTTCTCTCTCCTGCCTATGTATTGGCCATTCAGCTTTTATTAGACCAATCAGGTGTTTTAGACAGGCAAAGTAATAGCTTCACAAAGTTAAACAAATGCAACATAAAAGAATGCAACACATCTTTGCATCATTAAACAAATATTCCACAGCATAAACAAATGTAACACATCTTCAACTAATATTCTGCAACAATGTCTACCACTCACTTATCTATTCTAGCTTTCCCTAGGTTCCCCTACTGCATCTTCTTCTAAAGAGTACCATGTCCTCCTTGTATGTTTCATGGAGTTTTCTCTCACAAGGGGTACAATGGTGAGTTGGAAAGAGAAAAAGCCCAGGAAGCAGTGAGAGATTTCATGCTATGTGATGGAGAAAGGATGAACCCATTCTTTCTGTCACATAGAAGTATGTTTTCTTTACTTCAGTTGTTTTTTTTTTTCCAGTGTTATGGATTTCCTCTGCTTCCTGTGCAATGTGGTTGTATCAATGGGGCTCTTTCTCCTAGGGGACACTTATTAGTCCTTGACCATGCCCACAATCACAGCAATAATGCCATCAATTACCATGTCTTCCACCCTCTTTCCCCAGATTTCAATTCTATGGTCAACCTCTATCTTTTGTCTGTTTCTATGCACAGCCACAGTTATAGACATTTAGCTTTGATATCTGAAATGCATGGTTAATCTAGAACCATTTGGCTTCTGCTCAGTTCTTCTGAAATTAATTATTTTGTCAGAAAACTAAGTCCATCCTGTTCTTAGATTACTTACTTCCCCTTACATCTCAGTGATATGACAATTTTGTCTATTCCCATGAAATTTATATGTCATTTTACCTTGATTTATTATATTATATTATCTCCAGTCCTTACTTTCTTCTCTTCTTAATTTTTCTCTTTCAGTTTTTTTTTTTTTTTTTTTTTTTTTGGTTTTTTGAGACAGGGTTTCTCTGTGTAACAGCCCTGGCTGTCCTGGAACTTGTTTTTTAGACCAGGCTGGCCTCGAACTCACAGAGATCCTCCTGCCTCTGCCTCCCGAGTGCTGGGATTAAAGGCATGAGCCACCACGGCCCGGCTCTCTTTCAGTTTACATGTTTCCTAAATCCACTAATTAACAATAGTCTATTTTCTCTTATTGATCAAATATTTTTCTTCCAAGGAAAAAGCACTCATTTCTATATTAATGACTGCCCAACTATGACTCCAATTGAAGTTTCTCTTCAGTTTCAGGTTTGTATTTTGAAATGGATGGCTTACTGATACAGCAAACTTAACATGTACAAAATTGAACTTAACTGCTCACACCTCTGTTCTTCCTGTATTTCACATTCTAATTTCTCACAGCACTCTGTGTATCAAAGCTCATAAGTCAGCTCCATAAGGACCTAGCCTAACACTTCCTATCTCTGTCTTCATCTCTCACACTCATGTTCTATCACTTTTCTTTGCTTATTCTTGGTTTCTTTTTCAATGCTGGGGATCAGGATCAAACCCAGAGCCTTTTTAATGCAAAGCAAATGCTCTACCATTCAGCTACATCCCCAGGCTCTCATATTCTCTTCACACTACTATGATTGCTACAGTCTTGCCTATTACATCACTGGACCCTTCCTGAAATAATTCAACTTTATTCATAATGCTTGGCTCTTTTCAATTGCCTATGGGCCTTAAGGCAAGCTGACTCCAACTACAAATTTAGGGTCAAGACCTTATTGACCATCTGACTATAACAACTGTATCTTACTTAGCATTGACTTATTTAGGAGTTCAAATAAGTCAAAATGGCTATTCATAACATTCCAACTATTACGTTTACAGATATGTATATTTATCAAGATTTATCCAAACAGACTGAGACAAATCTGTCATTTTCACTCTTTTCTGGATTAAGATGTTATTTTCTCACACTTCATGAAATCAATGATATTATTACCTCAGCAGCTACAAATGTTGTTTCATTTCCTTAAGCTTCTTTATAATTCTGTCATCTACATAATACTTATACACAGCTGATATAGAATTTCAGGTCCTATATTTACAATAGTAATATATCTTTTTTTTTCCTGGAGCTGAAGACCGAACCCAGGGCCTTGTGCTTGCTAGACAAGCACTCTACCACTGAGCTAAATCCCCAACCCCGTAATATATCTTTTATTGACCAGAATACCATAAAGGATACTTAAAATATTATATTATTATACACATATTTATATTTTTATATATTCTACACTTTGGCATTTTTATCAAAATTTTATCTGTAAATTTAAAATCATACCTCAGTGTAGCTAGAGTTTTCCTGCCTGGCCCACAGTCAGGACAAATCTCTGCCACCCGCCAGTCCCACAGCCGCTCAGACCCAACCAAGTAAACACAGAGACTTATATTGTTTAAACTGTTTGGCTAATGGCTCAGGCTTCTAGCTATCTAGTTCTTACATCTTAAATTAATCCATTTCTATAAATCTATACCTTGCCACATGGCTTGTGGCTTACCGGCATCTTCACATGCTGTTTGTCATGGTGGCGGCTGGCAGTGTCTCCTCAGCCTTCCACTTCCCAGAATTCTCTCCTCCTTGTCCCGCCTATACTTCTTCCTGCCTGACCACTGGCCAATCAGTGTTTTATTCATTGACCAATAAACAACATGTTTGACATACAGCCCATCCCACAGCACCTCAGTTTCATACACCTTTGTAATATAGCTTTCCTTGCAAAAACGCAGCACGTGTTTATATTTTATCTTCATTGCTCATCTTATAATCTAATGTGAAACATATGTTTATACAAACTTTTTTAACATGTCTGCTTTTGGAAATAAATCAGTTTTCTATGATATATGTTCCTGAGATTGAGATGACAGTGTTAACAGAATATACACTTTCAATTAGAGGATACAAATAATGGGTTTCCAGAACACTTCTACCACATGACACACTCACCAGCAACTAAGAGCTCCTGTCCTACCAATCCTCTACAAGAGACTTGCCTGGATTTTACAATTTTTCTGGTTGTTCCAGCTGGTTTTTATTATTTATTTATTTTTTATTTTTATTTTATTTTATTTGTTTTTTTGAGACAGGGTTTCTCTGTGTAGTTTTGGTGTCTCTCCTGGATCTCGCTCTGTAGACCAGGCTAGCCTTGAACTCACAGAGATCCACCTGCCTCTGCCTCCCGAGTGCTGGGATTAAAGGCGTGCGCCACCACCGCCCGGCCTCCAGCTTGACACAAGCTACAATCTTCTGAGAAGAGGAAATGTCAACTAAGCAAATGCCTCCATAAGATTTGGCTGTAGGCAAGCCTGTTGGAGATTTTCTTAATTAGTGGTTGAGGCATGGAGGGCCCAGCCCATTGTTGATGGTACCACATTTGAGCTTGTGGTCCTAGGTTCTATAGCAGTGGTGCTCAACCGTCCTAATGCTGTGACCAGTTAATACAGTTCCTCACGTTGGGGTGACCCCCAACCATAAAATTATTCTCGTTGCTACTTCATAATTGTAATTTTGCTACTGTTAAGAATCATAATGTAAATACCTGTGTTTTCTGGTGGTCTTAGGCCACCCCTGTGAAAGGGTCACTTGACCTGCACAGACTGGGAACCACTGTTATACTAAAGAAAGCTTAACAAGCCACAAAGAACAAACTGGTAAGCATCTCCCTTCCATGGCCTCTGCATCAGTTCCTGACACCAGCTTCCTGTCCTGCTCAGTTCCTATCCTGACTACCTTCAGTGATGTGGAAGAATAAGCAAAATAAATCCTTTCTTCCCCAACTTGCTTTTGGTCATGGTGTTTCATCACAGAAGTAGTGACCCTAACTAAAACAGAAGTCTAGTTGAATCTTAACAGTGTTGTTGAATTTATGTGACTTCACTACTTTTAATTAAGTGGGCAACATTTCATATTCTTTTTTTTAAATATATTTATTTATGTATACATTATTCTGCCTGCATGTGTCCTTGCAGGCCAGAAGAGGGCACCAGATCTCATTACAGATGGTTGTGAGCCACCATGTGGTTACTGGGAATTGAACTCAGGACCTCCAGAAGAGCAATCAGAGCTCTTAACCACTGAGCCATCTCTCCAGCCCAACATTTCATATTGTTACAGGGCATTTGTTTTTTCTTTATGAAGTTTGTCTTTCTTTCAGGGTTTGACATTTATTTAGTAAATTTTTAACATTTCATATGCATTAATACATTCAATATTGCTTTATATTCAGGTAAAGAGTACCTCTGTCTTCAGGTTGTGATTCACAAGGTTACCCCACACTATGGTTCCACCCAGCTCCAACCCTCCCCAATGAACAAGGAATCTATGAAGTAAAGGAGTGTGCCAACAACTCCAGAAATTTGGCATTTCTAATAAATCAGCTTTGAGATCTTGTTTCCTTAACCCACAGTGACTGTTTCCTCTTACTTCAGTATATCAGGTGAAGGAAACCACATGAGCAACCACGTGTGCACATTCAAGTCCATGTGGCCAAGGGACAAATATTTGCTGGAAGGCAGTGTCTGTACTACAGCTTTGTTCTTCAGGAGGCCTGGTGTGCCCACAGTATTACGCCCCCCCCCCCACAAAAAAGGCCCTAAACAATAAGAAAAAGTCTAATAAAAATGGGCTATAAAATCGAACATAGAAATTTCAAAAGGAATACAAATGACTAATACATATTTATGAGATGTCCCGTGCATTTAACTGTCAGGGAAACACAAATGCAAACTACTTTGAGATTCTATTTCACCTGGCTATTATTAAGAAAACAAAGACAGCAAATTCTATTGAGGATGTGAGGAAAGAGAAACACTATTCACTGTTGGAGCAAATATAAACTGGTGAAGCCACTTTAGAAACCAGTCTGGCGGTTTCTCAAAAAACTACCAGATTATCCAGCTGTACCACTTCTGGGCATATGCACAAAGGATGCAATTACACAGCTACCTGAACAGCCATGTTTGATGCAGTAGTTGTTTAGTACATGAGGCTGGATGTCTCCACTGGCCTTCAATATACCCTGGGAATCCCAATGAAGTAGACTCTAAAGTCGGTGAAGGAATGAACTTGCCATCAAGAACAAGGCCAAACAGGCAAAGAGCAAGAGCTTCCTTCTCCCATGTCCATTATATAGGCTGCCACTAGATGGTATGGCCAGATTAAGTTGGGTCTTCCCACCTCAAATCACCCAGATTTAGGGTGGGTCTTCACATATAAAAGGATACAATCAGGAAAAATCCATCACAGGTGTAACCCAGCAGCTTGGGTTTTAATTAATTCCAGACGTGGTCAAGTTGACATCCAAGAACAGCCATCACAGGTCTAAACCATGTCAGCTTGACACACAATCGTATTTCCTTATGTAATGATTAATTTCCAATTGAAAACAATAACTAGGTCATAATTAATTACACCTAACATGATATGATCACCCCAAGTACAAACTCATTATGTATTTATATATATACACCTTTATATATATAAATTATATATATATATATATATATATATATATATATAATTACACCTAACATGAAATAACTAACCCATGTACAACAGCAAACACATTATATATTTTAGAATAGGTGGCACTGTCCCTTCAGGGACATTCCTTTCAAATCTCAAAACTTAAATATGATAAAAACTGACAGCATCTCAATTGATGTTATTACATGTTCAAGAAATTAAGGAAAGAGAAGAAGATTGTGTGCACCAACACATTTTTAACAAAATACAACAGAAACACTCATGTCTTTTGTAGTCCTTGTTTCTGCAACTATGGCCAGCTAGTATTTATAACTTCCTTCCTCTACTACCCATTCTGTATTGCCTCCACCCTCAGCAGATCTTTTCTTGAAGGAGTGACCCATACCTTCATTTCTAAAAGTTCTATATGCTTTGTCACCCTACCTGTATTGGGTTGTAGTAGTTTCCTATTGAATTTAATCACAGTACATGGTAACAACAAGAGATGCCTTAAAGGGTCTCCTGCACTCCAGATTTAATCTTTTTTGACTTTTTTGTGGAAAAGCAATCTAATTTCCCCTTGGTAATCAATCACCCCTCCTAACACTGCTATTCTGTTCTTATCCTTTGGCTTAAGGGCATCAGAAGATCAAAGTAGGCAAGTCTGAGCTTCCAGTTTGTGCTGGATAGTTTTATATCAACTTGACACAAACTATAGTTGTTTTAGAGGAGGGAACCTAGGCAAGCCTGGAGAGGATTTTCTTAATTAGTGCTTGACTGGGAAAGGCCCAGTCTATTCTGGGTTGTGTCATCACTGCTATGCTGGTCCTGGGTTCTATAAGAAAGCAGGCTGATCACCCCATCTGAATGGAGAGGGAGGAGGAGTGGATGGGGAAATAGAAGAGAGGTGGGAGAAGGGAACAGGAGGAAAGGATGGAGGGGAAACTGTGGTTGGTATGTAAAATAAAATAAAGGAAGCCGGGCGGTGGTGGCGCACGCCTTTAATCCCAGCACTCGGGAGGTAGAGCCAGGCGGATCTCTGTGAGTTCGAGGCCAGCCTGGGCTACCAAGTGAGTTCCAGGAAAGGCGCAAAGCTACACAGAGAAACCCTGTCTCGAAAAACCAAAGAAAAAAAAAAAAAAAAAAAAAAAAAGAAAGAAAGAAAGAAAGAAAGCAGGCTGAGTAAGCTAGAGGGAGCAAGTTAGTAAGCAAAAGCCCCCCATTGCCTCTGCATCAGCTCCTGCCTCTAGGAGGTTCCTGCTTTGTTTGAGTTCCTGTCCTGAATTCCTTTGGTGGTGAACAATGATATGGAAGCTAAGCCCAATAAGCCTTTTCCCCACCAAACTGCTTTGGCCACGGTATTTCACCATAGCAACAGTAACCCTAAGACACAGGTCAACTGAGTTTTTCTTTTGTCTCCTGCCCGAAACACTCTCCCCTCTGGAATCAAAACTTTCAGGCCAGTACAACCTAAGATCATTGGAATTGGAAGCAAAAATTTCCTCATGGGTTATTAGGCCTGATAGTGAATAGAAACATTCACTTTTCCACCTCTTGATTCTGGGACCTGTGAATTCTGAATATGGGAGAAACTGTATCATATGTTTGATGCTGATTCAAAGCATATATTGCCTTCTGGAGCAACCGGCTCCAACCCTCCAAGATGCAGTCACTTAATTGGTGCTGTAATTTGGTGTCTTCAAAGGGCTATTTAATTGTTCTATCAGGCCAGCTGCTTCAGGATGGTGGGAAACATGGTAAGAATTGGGGATTCCATGATCATAGGCCCATTGTCACACTTCTCTAGCTGCGAAGTAAATTCCTTGGTAAGAAACAATACAGTGTGGAATACCATCATGATGGGTAAGGCACACTGTAAAACCATAGATGGTAGTTTTGGTAGAAGCATTATGTGCTGGAAAGGCAAATCTATAACAAAAATAAGTATCTACTCTAGTTTTTTTTTTTTTTTTTTAAAAGTGTTATCCTTTCCTTGAATGAATGATTCAATATAATCAAGTTGCCACCAGGTAACTGGTTGGTCACTCTGGGGAATAATGTCACAGCAGGAGCTTGGTTTTGGTCATTTTGTTGGCAAATCTGGCACTCAGGAGCAGTTGTATCCAGGTCAACCTTGATGAGTGGATGATTAGTACATAACTATTGCTGCTCTTTAGTTGGCCAAATTTCTCACAGTGAACCACACTTTTCCATTGAGCTCAATTATTTCTCATCTTCCTTTTTGTCTTTTCAGAATCATTTACCCCCTCCTGAAGAACATCTTCAAAAGTTAAGTGTCTTAGTTTGCCTTTTTCTGTGATAAATACTATGACCAAATGCAGGTGGAAAGGGTTCATTTCAGCTTACTAATTACAATCTATCATGCAGAAAAGCCATGATAGGATCTCAGAACAGGAAGCTGAGGAACTGAAGCAAAACCCACAGAGGAATGCTATTTACTAGCTTGTTTTTCATAGCTTACTCAAATCCACTTGCTGAGGAATGATACCATGTAGAGTGGGCTGGGAAATCCCACATCAATCATTAATCAAGAAAGTTACCTACAGATGTGTTCATGGGACCAATCTGATGGAAGACCCTTCTCAACTGAAGTTCCCCTTCCCAGGTGACTCTACTCTGGGTTAAGTTAACAGCACCTTGAAAAAGAGAGATTTTGTAACCACATCTTGCATTTTATTTTATTTTATTTTATTTTATTTTATTTTTTTATTATTATTTTTTTTTTTGGTTTTTCGAGACAGGGTTTCTCTGTGTAGCTTTGCGCCTTTCCTGGAGCTCACTTGGTAGCCCAAGCTGGCCTCGAACTCACAGAGATCCGCCTGCCTCTGCCTCCCAAGTGCTGGGATTAAAGGCGTGTGCCACCAACGCCCGGCGACATCTTGCATTTTAAGTTTTTGAAAAAAAAAAAAGAATATCTGATTGAATGTGGAGTCACATGCTTTTAATCCCAGTACTCCATAGGTAGAGGCAGGCAGCTCTCTTTGAGTTGAAATCTAGCCTGGTCAACATTACAAAGTCTCAGGATAGACAATCCCTGTCTCAAACAAACAAAACAAAACAAAATGATAAGGAAAGGGAAAAAAATCTATTTGTATATTATCCTCACACCTCAAAGACTTTTGTGTAATATGCTAACTTTCTGTTATATGTAAATACCATTATTCCAAATACAACCTGAATTAGTATGGACTACTGTAAATGAGACATCTTACTTATTTTAAATCTATACTTTGCCACATGGCTTGTGGCTTACCGGTATCTTTACATCTTACTTCTCAGGGTGGCAGCTGGCAGCATCCTCTGTTCGGCCTTTCTCCTTCCTCCTCAAGAACTAAGAAAAGGTATTAAGAAAAAAGAATTATGGGTTAATTGAAGATGTAAGGTCTAGCTAGTGAGAAGTGTTCAAAACTACTTCCTACTTTCTTTGAGACATAATATGGAAACTTAACACAGTAGAAGTTTTTTAAAATACAAAAATTTATGAAAGCATCTAAATGAAATCACCAAATAATGGAGAGACTGATCTCTAACTGGATATCTCCTGGCAAAATGAAGCTGCTAGTCCTGAGATTCAGTTATATCTAATTGACTTTGTCCAAAGTGTCCCATGGGAATCTCCAAACTATCTAGGCCATTGCCAGGACTATCAGTTGCTCTCTGAAAATGAACAGCAAGGTCCCATGGCTGAAGACAACATCCACACAATGCACATGGAAAAGTCGAGCTGGTGACAACATAGAGTCTTTTGCACCTATGTGCTACTGTCTTTAGTACAGAAAAGTATTCTGCAGGCTACCAAAAGTGAAATGTACACACCAAGCTAGCCACAAACCCTCTGATCTACAATGGTGTCTTGTCTGCAAGATATGATAGGGCAATGGTGGCACAAAGTTTGTGGGAGTAACCAACCAATATTTGATTTGACTGAAGGCCCATTCTAAGAGGTTGGAACCCAAACCTGACACTGCTTGGGTGAATAAACCTGAGAATTATTTAGTCCAGGGACCTAGGATAAAGCCAACTACTGCTATTGTAAAAACACACACACACACACACACACACACACACACACACACACAGACACACACACACACGCACACATATACCTCATGGATGCACACACATGCACACACAAAAAAAACAAACAAAATATAGCAATGAAAGACTCCTAATTCTCCCATACTCATAAATCAACATCTTGCTCAGCCATCATTAAAGAAGCTTCCTCCTGTAGTAGATGGGAACAAATACAGGGCCCATAGCCAGACACTGTGCAGAGCATGATAGTAACACTCAGCTCTAAATGCATGTTTCCAAAAACAAAACCCTTCCCTTGGGGCTCAGGGAACCCCCCAGGAGGAAAAAGTGTAAAAATAATACTAATTAAAATGTTACTAGAGCAGAAACAGAAATAAATGGACATATGGAAAAAATGCTTTTGAGATAAATAGCTAAAACAATTAAAAAAAAACCCTATGTAACTCTAGAGCCTTATTGTGGATTTCCAATATCTTAGTAAGTCAGCTGAGATAAGAATCTATCAATGTTTTAAGTCAATACCAAAGTCAGTTCTGTGAAAGTCTATTTGTTTTCCACTTTGAAGATGTAGCTGAGGTAAAGGACACACTTGACTAGATTTGATGATTTTGCATTGCATTCACAAATCTACAACTGAAAATGGCCAATTACACCAACAAAAGGTCATAGGTCATTCAAAATATGAACTCTCTAAAGATACCAGCTTCATTAAAATTAGAAAGGCTTGAAAATTTTCACCTGTATTTTACTTTTGAATGTGTAATGATTCCTTTTTAAAAATCTGTGTGTATGTGTGTGCATGTGCATATATGTGTGTGTGTGTTTGTGTTCTAATGAGTGTTCATATTCATGTGTGCATGTCCATGTACATGAGTCTGAAACCTACCAGGCATGACATGTGATGTCAAAGACAACCTTAGTGTTGATCCTTGCTTTCCTCTTTGGTTGAGACAGGGTCTCTCCTTTGTCACCACTGCATGTGCCTGGATTCCAGGGAGTCTCTTGTCTCCACTTTATACCTCACAATAGGAGTGTTCAGACCACAGAGGCAGAGTGCCATGTCTGGTTTACATAGATGATAGTGATCCAAATATAGGTCCACATACTCAAGTAGCAAGATACACATTCCTCATTCTGCCAATTTTTTTTAAACCTCATATTTTCTGAACTCTCTTATTCAGTACTGAGATATTTTCCTGGAGTTATTTAGAAGGCAGTACAATTGGTTTTAAGCAAAGAAGCTGAGTTTTTATTCACACTGTTTCCTTCTTCTTTATCATTGCTCTTTGAGTTAATTTGTGAACTAGAGTGTATGTTCTGCCATAGCAAAAAGCTATTTTGTCTTCACCCTACGACTCAACTCATAATTTTTATTATAACTTTTGTTTCTATTAAAGAGAGATAGAGAAAAGAGAAAATAAAGATTAAGTGTGTCCTTAATGGCACTAACACATATTATGTATACATTCAAAAAGAACCAAATGTTATTATTTTTAACATTAACTACTAGTATATAAATATTCAAATAATATTTAGGTTTAATAATATTTTAAAGTTATAATTTAATAATTTAAAATTAATTCTTACTATAATCTACATTTGACACAAAAATAACACTTAAAATCCTAATCCATGGCTAGCAAATGGCTTAGCAGGTAAGGGTGCTTGTCTGCAGAGCTGACAATCTGAGTTCAACCTCTATAGTCCACAAGCTGGTACTGCGGGATGTCTTTCTGTATGCTGTGAATATGTGTGGCTCCCATTGGACAATAAAGCTGCATTGGCCTATGGCAGGGCAGGATGGAGTGAGGAGGGAAAATCCAAAAGAGGTAGTGCGAGAAGAAGGGAGGGGTAGAGGAGATGCCAGCAGACTGGTAACGCCATGCCACGTGGCAACATATAGATTAATAGGAATGAGTTAAGATGAAGGAGCTAGATAGCAAGAAGCTGAAGCCATAGGCCATACAGTTTGTAATTAATATGTCTCTGAATGATTATTTTATAAATGGCTGCAGGACTGTGGGTCCAGGCAGGACTGAGAAACATCTGGTTACAAGCTGGTGTGAGAAAGTTGACTCCTGAAAACTACCCATGCATGAATTATTGCAGGAACACACACTGTCCCCACAATTAAAGTAAGAAAAAAATTCTTAATCCATAAAACACAATTAGAAATGTTTCATAAGAGGAAGCAGATGCAAAAATCCACAGCCAAGCACCCTGCTGAGCTCCAGGAGTCTAGTCAAAGAGAGAGAAGAGGGATTGTATGAGCAAGGGGCATCAAGATCACGATGGGGTAAACCAACATTGCTGCCTAAACATGAGCCGAACAGGAAAAATAATAGACATGTTAGTGTGGATGGTGGAAAGATCATGAGGTCTCGGCCCTTCATAAAGAACTACAGGCAAGTAAGGAATGTGGAAAGTGGGAGAAATAGTCTTCCCCATGGAAGCACTCACCAACTGGTTATTCACTGCCAAATGGTCAACCTTGAGAACATATGTACAAGTAACATTATATAGATGATTTAGAAGTGTGTGTGTGTGTGTGTGTGTGTGTGTGTGTGTGTGTGTGTGTGTG
>CABHPR010098475.1:0-15090 GCA_902168415.1 Peromyscus melanophrys | reverse complement strand
TTTTTGTAGAAAGAGCACGTTCTTTAGACGCAGTAGTAACTAAAGTGGGCCTTTTAGCTGTCATTCTGTGCCGTTTTGTGAGCATCGCTAAGTTCCTGCAGCATCTCTGCAACTCTCAGCGCCACGTTCTTTTAAAAGTGGTGGCGCTCGCCTTTAATCCCTGTGCTCCGCAGGCAGAGGCAGGCGGCTCTGTGAGTTCGAGGTCAGCCTGCGCTACAGAGTGAGTTCAGGACAGCCAGGGTTACAGAGAAACCCTGTCTCAAACCAAACCAAACCAAACAACTCCCGCCCCCCCAACAAAACAAAACAAAAACCGTGCACCCTGGTGTCAGGACTGCTGCGATGGTCGTCAGATTCGCTAAAGTTGTTCAGTTCCTTCGGCTTTAGCCCTGAATTCCGAGGATGCTGATGCCTCTCTAACATTTTCCATATGCATTATGTTCGTGGTTCCTTCATATTAGGGGATGTCAGTATGTTGAGCCGTTCATTTGTCAATAATAGTTCCCATTTGTGCTGGCTCTGAACTACCTCTAAGGAAGAGCCACGGATATCTTAATCTTAACAGGAGCAGAGGCTTGGTACATTTGAAATTCACCACAAATTCATGCTTATTCATAGCTAGAAAATATATTCTCTGGCTACAATGTACTCATTTTCATTCAATAGTCATTTTAGTTAAAAAAAAAAGATACAAATGAATACGAACAATTGGCATGACACGTGAAATGACACTATGAGGGAGTGGAACGCTCAAACCCTGACGTAAATGACAAGGTGAGGTCGGCAACTTCTATAAAACTCCAGAGAGCAAATGTTGCTGGTTTGGTGGGTTACATGCAGTCTTCATCACGCGCTACTCATCGTGAACTGTATAACCATTTATCAAGATGAACGCTCTTACCTTGACGATCTACAAAAATAATCTAGTAATGGGCTTGCGTCTATGGACTACACCTATAACTGCTACCCTTGTTATGCAGGGAAAAGTATCAAATGGTGTCTAAGAATATAAAGTTTCAATTAGATTGGCAAGAATAAATTCTTTATTGGTAAGTGTTAATGTCACTAGAAAGACTTACCCTACACACAGTATGTAGGAAGGAAAGAGAAGTTATTTGGCCCATGATTCTGGAAAGTTCAAATCCAAGTTACCACCGAGATGTTAGTGCCACTTCCAGGGATATCTTGCTGTGCTGGTCATTGTTGTGGCTCATAGGCATTCCAAAGAACAACAATTAAATGGATCAAAACACAGGTAATTATGTTCACATCCATGAATTCCTAATGATATAAACAAAGCAAACTCATTAATTATTTTTGGAGGGTTCCAGGAAATGAAGGAATTGTTTCCAAAACTTATTTAAAAAGAAATCAGAATCAAGTATTTATTTTACCTTTTCCATACAAATTTTCTCTGGGTAAATAAATTTGGTGAAACAAAGTTCTATTTATACAGCGTATAGGTCTTATAGATAATAAGCACAGAAGAGCAGACAGGTGATGGCATCACTATTTCATCAACGCCTTGGTCATGACTGCTAACATCATAAGGTACATGTAGACACTATGCACTTCCTATAAAGACCTCAAATTCACTTTGTAAAATAAATTTTAAAAACTGGAATTTGATGAAGTCTATATACCACTTAACAGTTTTCAAAAATATGAGGGATGGAGAAGTATGATGACATTATAAGAATATGGTTGAGAAAATCAGACAGAGGGCAATTCCATAGGAGTAAACTTGATTTCTTTAACAAATAAATTTCAAGAAAGTTTAATAAAAGAAAGAGGAATCATAAGTCTATTTTAAGAGAACTGGATGACATATTGACCCTTGGTTCTCCCTGGCATAACTAATTGTAAAAAGATTATGAATCAACTAAGGGCAAAATAGTAGAGTCAGTGTTCACTTAAGAGACAAGCTTCCCATGGGTCTAGTGCCAATGTGACCAATAGATAGTGCATAGTAGAATACAATACTCAGAGTATTTTAAAAATCAGATAAATGATTATTATTTGAGAGTCAGACACATGCTTATCACTCATGAAACTATATGATAGTGTTAATTCAACAGGTGGAAGAGCACTGTCTACTGGATTTATAGCCATCTGCAAGATCCCATAAGAAAAAAAGATGAATTCAAACCAAATTAAGCTCAATTGAAAGCAGACAGGAATAGACTTAGAAAAACTGGATCACTTCAGGCTTGCTTTAGTCAGAGAGGGAAAATGAAGAGAGGAAGGCCAGTGAGGCAGACTGTTAATGTGGCAAAATTAGATGGGGCTAGACAACAAACACACCATCATCATTCTGTCTCCAGCTCTTCCCTTTAAGAGTTTCAGCTCTGTATCGGTTGCTCTCCCCAGACTGATGGTAAGGTCTCGTTGTTGAAGACAACACTTGCATAACACTCTGCACACAGAGAAGTCAAGCTGGGGCCTGCCTGGAGCTTTCACCCTTGCTGGCCAGTGTTCACAGTACTGGAAGCCACATTGTACTCTACCAGAGGAGAAACGTGAGCACCAATCCAGCTACAGTGGTGACCTGTCTGCAAGACAGGCTGATGAACAGTGTCACAAACGTTGTGGGGGTAGCTCTCTGATGGGATTTAGATTTCGTTTAACAGCAATGCAATCTGTGCATTTTAATGTCAAGGGCGTTTGAAGGACATGCGATTAGGACCAGCCTGAAAATAGTGCTGGGAACTGTAAACAGTAGTTTCTTGTCCTGACTGCCTGTTTACAGGCTTATATTAATTGTAAATGCTCAGCCAATAGCTCAGGCTTATAGTAATAAGTAACTAGCTCTTAAGTTAACCCATATTCCTTATTTATGCTCTGCCATGTGGTGGTACCTGTAGATGGCGGGTGGGGGTATCTGTCCCACCAGCAACTCCCAAATACCCAGCAGCCACTTCCCAAATAATTGACTTAGAGGTTTAATATTAGTTACAAATTGTTTGGCCCATGGCTCAAGCTTATTACTAATGAGCTTAAATTAATTCTTAAATTAATTACTTAAATTAATTCTTATCTATGTTTAGCCACGTGGCTTGGTACCTTTTCTCCATGTGGCATTTTCATCTTACTTCCTCTGTGTCTGACTGGCGACTCCTGACTCGGCCCTTCCTCTTCCCACAATTCTTCTAGTCTGCTCACCCTGCCTATACTTCCTGCCTGGCTACTGACTAATCAGTGTTTTATTAAACCAATTCAAGTGACAAACCTTTACAGTGTATAAGAGGATTGATTATTTCACAGCAGGGAACCACTGCTATGACTCTTGTGCCCTAAAAATTCTTGTTACACTGAGATGCTTGAAAAAAAACCATAAAGAATATATTTCATTTTTACCTAAAAATCACATACAATATACACAAGCGTATATATATGTTCTACTCCCTGAGATGGAATCCATGTCTAGTACTGCTTGGGTAGCCAAGAACCTGAGACTACAGGGACTGTGGACATAGGGTAAAATCAAATACTACTGTTCTGCTAAAGCAGTAGATGATCAACACAGAACAAACTCAATGGTATTTTTAAAGTTTTTTTTTGTCTCATAATACTTTGCTTTGTCACTTACAAGTCTTTTGCTTACATATTCTATGATTTCTGATTTTGTGTGTTTAATGAGACTTGAAGAATGTGCAAATGTGTTGTGTATATGTGTGTGTCTGGGTCTATATATGTTTGTTGTGCCTTTTCTTTGATTCTTTTTTCTGTTTGTTTTGTCCTATTCTGGTTTGTTTAAATCTTTTATTATCATTATTTTTAGACGCCTGTTTCTTTTTCTTTTTCTTTTTTAAAGATTTATTTGTTTTCTGTTTAAGTTCTATCTGCACGTACGCCTTTATGCCAGAAGAGGGCATCAGATCCCACTATAGATGGCTGTGAGCCACCATGTGGTTGCTATATTGAACTCAGGACCTCTGGAAGTCAGTATTCGTAACCACTGAGCCATCTCTCCAGCCCTGGGCTGTTTATTTTCTAATGAGAGAGAAAGAAAAGGTGTGAATTTGGATGGAAAGGTGAAGAGGATCTGAGAAGAGTTGGGGGAGGGGAAACCATAATCAGAATACATTGCATTAAAAAAAAACTGTAGCAGGTCTTTCTTTGGCCTGCCAGCTCTTGAATAATGACATGGAGACTTTTTATTAATTATAAAAGGTTGGCCTTAGCTTAAGCTTGTTCAAAATAGCTTTTATAACTTAAATTAACCCCTTAATACTAAGCTACATTCTACTATGTGGCTTGTTACGTTTGCATTCTGCTACCTCCCCTCCATACCTTATGTTCAACTTTCTCTGCATCTTGCTGGTGAATCTCCACCTCTCTGGTGAATCCCACCTATCCTCTCCTGTCTAGCTATTGGCCATTCAGCTCTTTATTAAACCAATCAGAAGGTGACTTGGCAGAGACACATTTTACAGTGTACAAAAAGATTGTCCCACAACAAAACATTTTCATTAAAACAAGAAGTTTCAGCTGTATGTGCTGGTTGCCTAAAGCAGAGCTGTAGGATGCTCTATCTAAGACCATTACTATGTTTCATCAAGTCTAAGAAATGGCTCCACATCTCTGGTCATATCTTATAATCATGGCATCTTTAACTGATAGCATCTTCATTCATTGTCTTTTAAGATTAGAAGTCATGTTGTTGTTATTGACTGCTGTGTCTTCTATATTTCCTATAAACCTTTGCTATTTTAGTCAACACATCTTTCAGTTTAGGGACATATATAATGCTCATTGGCCTGACTAACTTGTTTCAGCTTTCAGTTTAGACCATTAGGTATAATCAAAAGAAAAATATAACTATTGGTGTTTCTGAGGTGAAAGGTGATACAGATGAGTTTGACTCTGGATGTGAGGAAGTTTAAGGAATGTCTTAGATGATTTACTTTTATTGTTTTTCCCCTTTTAATATATGATCATGAAAGTTTAATAAAATCAGATGTGAAGCAGATGTATATTAAGACTGTGTTGCTTCTGAAGACTAGCTGAAGCAAGTCTTTCAATATCCTGTGGGTTTTTTTTCTTGTTTGTTTTTTATAGTAATATGACTAGGAAGCTTTGTCTGGAAGAGCCAGAAACAGGAGTCTTTTCTCGTTAATTTTGAATTGAGGTTGGCTGCCTTGATATTTGCTTTCTAGAAAGATTTCATTTTTAGAGGGTCTCATATATAGCCCAGGCTGACAGTGAATTCCAGATCCTTCTGCCTCAGCCTCCTGTGTGCTGGGATCACAGGTGTGAGCATCATGCTCAGATCCTGTGACCTGCTCTGATTAGCATAAGGTCGTATTCCTTTTGGGGCCCGTGACATAAGATTTACTTTTCTTCTTTTCTAAGTCAGAAACAATCTCTGGGTTATGCAAATTCCTGACTGATGAGGGACCACGTTAGAAAAGAGACATAAGGGAGAACACAGAGGATCCCATCTAACAGTTAACATCAAGGTCCCAGACGTGTGACAAGAATCATTCTGGATGTTTCCTTCTTGTTCAATGCAATATCACATTTAGTTACTCCAATGCACACATTACAGAGATCTAGAATTATAAGTAAAGTAATGGTTATTATTTTATACCACTGAGATTTGTGGGAAATTGATTTGCAGATTCAGATAACTGAATCCATAATTCAAACAAAAGATTTAAAAGTATCATTGAAGAATATATTTCTTTTTAGTGCTTAAGCAATTCTCTACAATGTAGCTACAGAGCTAAAGATAGTAGATTAAAATATATAAAATATGGTATTTCAATTGCCTTAGTACAGAGCTATTAAACTAAGGGTCAGGAATAATGGGCTTATCAGTAAGAAACAGGATTTTTTTATGCTCAGGTTTCAGTGGAGAAAGTGTGTAACATGTAAGTAAAATGGTAATGTGAAGAGAGAGATGGAAGAGGAAAGCAGTAAAGGGCATGCCAGAAAACAATAGTACTAATGTAATAGAGATGAATGCTAATCAACACACTGGCCAAGGGCAAGAAATTCTATGATCTCCTGACCTTTCACACAATAGAAAAACAGTCTTCTGAGCTGTCAGTGGTGCTCTGGCCAATAAGTAAATCTGCAATAACAATGCAATTTCAATGTCTAGGGTTTTTGAAGGACATGTGATTGGGAACAGCCTGAAAATAGTGCTAGGAACCACTGCTATGACCCCTGTGCCTAAAAATTCTTGTTATACTGAGGATGCTTAGAAAAGTCATAAGGAGTATATTATTTTTACCTAAAATTACATATAATATACACAAATGTATGTGTATGATTTATGTATATAGTTTAAGTGAGACCATGTCACTTGAGATAACAACGCTACACCCAAGAGTCATAGACTATCTAACAAAAACTTCAGTGCTATGCACAAGAAATCTCTTTTCAAGTTGTTATTGGTCAGGGAGTCCAGGAGACTTCCAAAACAATATAGGCTATTGCCATTGCCCTTGGTTGCCTCTTAAAAGTTGGAGGTAGATCCCTGTTGCTATACACATACACCATACACTTGGGATGGAGGATCCAGAGGAATAAAGCTGGATCTGACACAAAAACCTCCTTCCTAAGGACTAGCTTTTATCACCCCAGACAGTGCTTTGCAAGCTGTCAAGGGGAGGAAAGTATTCAGTAGTCCTACCCAGTTGTAAAGCCTACAAACCACAACAAAGACCATCATGGAAAGATACAAGTGCAATAGTGGCCTTACATCTTGGTGGTAACCAACAGCTGTCTCACAGTACTTAAGGTCCACTCAGCAGGAGGAAAATCATGCTGGCACTGTAAACCAAGCCAATCACCCATGGCTGGTGAGGCTTTAGATCTTGGAGGAGTATCTATTACAGTCACTTTCCTAAGCCAGTTTAATTCCTGGCTGCATTCTAAGTACAAGTTATTACATCCATAGATATGTGTAGCTCTTCTCCCTCATCAAAGATGCCTTCTTTTGAAGCAGACAGAGACTACTACAGAAAGTCACTTCTGGTCAAAATTCAGAGAACAACTTTCTGCAGAGTTCCTGGTCCCAGCTGGTATAGCTATTAAATACAACTTTTATACTCAAGGCTCAGAGAACATGATGTGAGAGGGGACAGAAAGATTTAAGAGCCAGAGGATCAGAAAGTCAGCTGCAAGATTGTGTCTTCTAGATATGACAGGGAAGCTATACCCATAAAATCTCAAAAATACAGCTGTCTAAACAAGACCTGAACAATGAAAACACCAGTTGATATTCAATGTTAATGGAGGAAATTACACAGAGCACCTTCCCAGAAGAGCTACAGGCAATTAAAAACTTCTAAGTGAGGGAGAATTAGTTTTCCCAAGAGATGAGCCCCCTAAATGGTTATCGAATTCCAAGTGGTCACTTCTAAAAACTAAATGTGAACATCACTAATTGGACTCAGAAGGTTGAATTTATACATTTATTAACTTGTATATATGCATGTAACAATAATCATTAAATAATAAGAGGCCATGAATCTGAAAGGGAACAGAGAGGGGGCACTGGAGGGTTGGAGGGGGAAATGATGTCATAATATTTTAATTAAAGAAAAAAATTACAAACTTTTTTCGTATCTGGTGACTTTTTCTCTCAGAGGTGTACCTGAATTTCCTTTCAGACTGGAAGCCTTTGTTTCCCTACCTTCACCTATTTTTTTGTTTTCACTTTTCTGAGACAAGGTTTCATATAACCCAGGATAGCCTTGAGCTCACTATGTAACAGAAAATGACTGTGAACTTCTGGCCTTCCTGCTTCCATCTCCTGAGAATTGCAGGCATGCATCTGTGGTGGTATTGTGTTCCCCAAAATATTGTGTACCTTAATAAACTTATCTGGGGTCAGAGACGGAATAGCCACAATATGAAACAGAGGTTAGGCAGTGGTAGCATACGCCTTTAATCCTAGCATTCCAGAGGCAGAAATTCATGTGTTCAAGGATACACCCAGGCATGGTGACCCACACCTTTAATCCCAGAAAGCATGCCTTCAATCCCAGGGAGTGGTGGTAGAAAGCAGAAAGGTATATAAGGCGTGAGGACCAGAAACTAGAGGCATTTGGCCTGGAGAGGCCTTTGGCCTGGAGAAGCATGTGGCTGGTTAAGCTTTCAGGCTTCTAGCAGCAGTTCAGCTGAGACCCATTCTGGATGAGGGCTCGGGGCATCCAGTCTGAGGAAACAAGACCAGCTGAGGATCTGGTGAGGTGAGATAGCTGTGGCTTATTCTGTCTCTCTGACCTTCCAGTGATCACCCCAATACCTGGCTTGGGTTTGATTTTATTAATAAGAACTTTTAAGACTCATGCTACATGCATCTGTAGATGTAAGGGTCTTATTAAATAAGAAACACAGAGCCAAATTCAGAGTTAAAGCCCAGGAGGTCAGAGCAGTAGCTAAGAGCTGAGACTTAAGACTGCCTTCTTACCCTTCCTGCTGCTACCATCCTTCCCCTCAGAAAGAGGCCTACTTCCTGTGTGTCTGTCCTTTTATTCACTTTCTGTTCTGCCTTCTCATTGGTTGTAAACCCAACCACATGACCTCCTCATCACTGCATGTCTATACAGACCTCTAGGTCTCTATGGTTGGTATTGAGATTAAAGGCGTGTGTCTCCATGCTGGTTGTATCCTTGAACACACAGAGATCTGCCTGTCATGTGATGGGGATTGAAGGTGTGGGCCACCACCGCCTGGCTTCTGCTATGGCTTGCTATTAGCTCTGACCCCCAGGCAACCTTATTTATTAACATACAAATAAAATCACATTTCAGTACAAATAAAATATCACCATATGCATCACCATGACTGTGTTTAATAGTCTCCTTCTTTGGAATGTCTGAGTTAGATGTCTACATCTCAACTCAGTTTGGGGCTGGGATAACATTTTTCCACAAAACTTAATTGTCTCATGAGAATTGAAATATTTCTGGGAAATAGAGACATTCCCTTGACATTCTTGGACAGGAGGGTTGGGGGTAGGTGAAGTATACTGATATATGATGGGCCACTTTTTACTGTTTTCTTTCTTTTTAATCAAAGGTCAGTTTAATTGATTAACTGGCTTATATAATACACATTTTATATGTATTTTTAATTAAAACATTTCTTACAATATACTTCCATCATGCTTTGCCCCACCTAATTCTATGTTCTTTTTCTTTCTCAACCAAAACAACCCCCCACAAACCACAAAAACAAAAAATCAAACACACAAGCAAAAAATCAATAACACAAAAAATGCTAATACAAAATTGACAAAACAAAAAGAATCCACAAAAAAAATACCATGGGGGTTTGTCTTGTGTTGGCCAACTACTCCTGGGCATGGGGCTTGTCCTGAAGTGTGGTCAATATACCCAGTGACACTTCACTGGGGAAAGCTGATTATTCCTTTGCCAGTGGGCATCAACTGCAAATAACAGGCCAGTACAATATATTGAAGAGGCAGAGGCAGGAGGATCACACTTTACTTAGTTTACTTAGAGCAACCTCAAATCAAATTTATCAGTGTCTGTAGTAAATACATTAACGAGCATATTGTAAAGTCTCTGGGCAAAGAAATAATTGAGTATTTTCCCCTTCTGCTCTCAGTATGTGATCTTTCTATGCTAACTTTTTATGGCTGCTCTGTTGGTAACTAGACTGAAAAAAAAAGAATGCCAACTATCTCAACATCCATCACTGTGTGGTCTGAGTGAAAATGGCCCTCAATAGTCACATAGGGAATGACACTATTTGAAAGGATTAGGAGATGTGGCCTTGTTGGAGGAAGTATGTCACTGGGGGTGGGCTTTGGGGTTTCAAATGCTCAAGCCAGGCTCAGTGTCTCTCTCTTTCTGACACTTTTGGATCCAAATGTAGAACTCATAGGCTATTCAGGCTACTCCTCCAGCACCATGTCTGCCTGTATGCAACCAGGCTCCCTGCCATGATGACAATGGGCTAAACCTCTGAAAGTGTAAGCTAGCTTCAATGGAATGTTTTCCTTTATAAGAGTTGCTGTGGTCATGGTGCCTCTTCACAGCAATGGAGCAATGACTAAGACAGAATTTGGTGTCAGGGAGCAGGGTATTGCTTTGACAGGCCTGACCATGCTTCTTTTTGGCAGAATGTGGACTTTGGGACTTGGGATTAGGAAGCACTGGAAATGCTTTAAGTGGGACTTAATGGCTGTACTAGTAGGATCATGGAAGACAGTGGTGCTGAGGGTGTTTTGAGATGTGGGGACCCAGCTCAAGATGTTTCAGAGGAGAAGAATATTAGTAAGTGGCCTAGAGGCCATTCTTGTGCTATTTTGATAGAGAAATTATCTGCTTTCTGCCCTTGTCCTAAAAGTCTGCCTGAGGTTAAATTGAGGAGTTTTTGGATTAATAGTGTTTGCTGGCAGAGGAAATTTCAAGACAGCCTAGCATTGACTCTGCCATGTGGTTATCAGTGATCACTCTTATGCAGATCTATAATGAAAAGGAGCAAGCTGAGCAAAGAAAAATACAAGATGTACAGTTTGAGAAGAAAATGAGCACCAGGAAGTATAATAGAGCTAAGTCCAGTGGTCAAGACAACAAAAAGATTAAAGAAAAGCCTGATGCTAAATGGGATAAAGGGAGTGGTGACCTCAGGGCAAGATTCTACCTAGCCAAGCTTCCAATTTATGAAAAGGAATTAAAGACAAGCTTAAGCAGTGAAGGAAACCATCAAAAACAGAAAGCCAGTGAAGATGTAATTGGATGAGGGGCCAAGTTCTAGCCCTAGCAAGCAACAGAACTTGGCAGCTTATGCCAAGTGGTTCTAGCTTTATTTAGAGTCAAGGATATAAAAAAAAAGGGTTGTGGGCTCTCCCTCCATGACTAAGGAAAGCTGCTGAGGCCAGGTGTGTGTGTGTGGGGGGGGGTTGGGGGGTCCCCATATGGAGATTATGATAGACTATGGGGACTTTTAAAGTTGGACACATGCATTTTTGTGTTATGCTATGGTTACAAGACAATGGGGGTCAGAGAGTGGAATGTAGTGTCTCTTCACAGCAATAGAACACCAACTGAGACAATAGTATAGTAAAACAACTACTCACTTATAAATTGCATCTGAACAAGGATGCACCATGAATACCGCAAAATATCTAATGAGGAAGCTGCAATTCTGGCTTCCCTGATTTGAGTTATCTCTTTCATAATTGAGTATGTCCTCCACGTGAGCCCTAGAAGAAGGACCCCCAGAGTTCTTTAAGAGAGTGCTTCCTGTGCAAGTTAGATGAGATAGACGAGATGAGCAATCAAATCAAGTCAAATCAAATCAAATCAAATTAAATTGATAACTTTCAAATCTGAAGACACCCAAGCAGTATCTCAAAGTGAAATTGTGTGGAAATGCCTGAGAGAAATCCCAAATAACTGTAGAGGGTTTCCGAAGCCTGGAATCCACCAGAACCTCCCACTTAAGACTTAGCTTACAGGAACTGAACCTACAAGCTACAGTGACTTGTTAATAGATCGGGTCTGAGTGCTGTGTTTCTTCTCTTTTCTGCTCTTTTCTTTCTTTCTTTCTTTCTTTCTTTCTTTCTTTCTTTCTTTCTTTCTTTCTTTCTTTCTTTCTTTCTTTCTTACTTTTTTGATTTTTTGAGACAGTCCTAGCTGTCCTGGATCTCACTCTGTAGACCAGGCTGGCCTCAAACTCACAGAGATCCGCCTGCCTCTGCCTCCCAAGTGCTGGGATTAAAGGCGTGCGCCACCACTGTCTGGTGAGTGCTCTGTTTCTTAAGTGAGGTTACATGTGATCTGAGACAGAAATACCCCTTAGCAGGTTTTATTCATATGAAATAGGTTACAGTTGTCTCTGGGTCTTCATGGGGCATAGTTCTAGGATCTCCCTATATATACAACAATTCCTGAGTGCTCAACTTCTCTATATAAAGCATCAGATGGGAGACTGAGGCAGGAGGCTCATTTGAGTCTTGTCTATGTATTTAAAAAGACTTTTCTATAAAGGGGACACAGAGCCTGAACCAGCCATCTCCTGTAGCTAGGTAAGGCTTCCAGTGGAGCGATTGGGACACCAACTGTGATGACTATTCTTAGTTGCCAACTTGACTATATCTGGAATGAACTACAATCCAGAAATGGAGGGCACTGTGGTGATATATCATGCACCCTAATAAAGCTTGCCTGAGGATCAGAGGGCAGAGCCAGCCACTAGATTAGACAGAGACCAGACAGTGGTGGCACACACCCTTAATCCTGTCACTAGGGAGGCAGAGATCTGTCTGGATCTCTGTGAGTTCATGGCCACACCAGAAACAGAGCCAGGGTGTGTGGCACACACCTTTAATCCTAGGAAGTGACGGCAGGGTGGAGAAAGGTATATAAGGCATGAGGAAACAGAAACTAAAGCAGCGCAGCTGAGATCCTTTCAGGTGAGGACTCAGAGGCTTCAATCTGAGGATTCGTGGAAACAGGATTGGCTATGGAGATGGCAAGGTGAGGTTGGCTGTGGTTTGCTCTGCTTCTCTGATCTTTTAGCCTTCACCCTGATATCTGGCTCTGGGTTTTCTACTAATAAGACCGCCTAAGATTCGAACAACAGGGCACATTGGTGATCTGGATCTTGAGGCTGGAAGACACAGGCTTTTGATCTGGATCTTGAGATGGGAATAACACACTTTTAATTTTTTTTTTTTTTTTTTTTGGTTTTTTCGAGACAGAGTTTCTCTGTGTAGCTTTGCGCCTTTCCTGGAACTCACTTGGTAGCCCAGGCTGGCCTTGAACTCACAGAGATCCGCCTGCCTCTGCCTCCCGAGTGCTGGGATTAAAGGCGTGAGCCACCACCGCCCGGCGGGAATAACACACTTTTAATCCAGGCCACACCTTCTGTTGGAAGTCTATATAAGGACAGTGGGAGAAGGAAGGTTTCCTTTTTCTTTGCCTGATGCTCTTGCCTTGCCAGCACATCAGTTCCTTCACTGGCATTGGAGCTTATTTCTTAGGGATTCCAGTATATACAGAAGACCAGCTGAGACACCTAGCCCTGTGGGACTGAGCAACTACTAGATTCTTGGACTTTCCGTTAATAGCTAGCCATTGCTGGATTAGTTGGACTGCACTCTGTACATTTTTCCAATAAATTACACACACACATACACACACATTCATTGTATGAGTTCTGTGACTCTGGAGAACCCTGACTAATACACCAACCCAGCCACAAAACCTTCGACCTACAATTTGTCCTGCCTGCAAGATGTGCTAGGGGTAAAGATGGTGCAGAACTTGTGGGAGTGGCCAATCAATGCCTGGTCCAACCTGAGACCAATGCCACTAGAGCCTACCCCTGAGGGCCAGGATCCAGAGGGTGGATAGCCTGGAGACCTAGAATAGAACCAAATATGACTGGCAAAAAAAGGAAAAGAAAGAAAGAAAGAAAGAAAGGAAGAAAGAAAAAGATGAAATGATTCCTGACACTCTGCTGTACTCATAGATAGGAATCTACTTTAGTCATCATCAGAGAGGCTTCATCCAGCAACTGATGGGACCAGATGCAGAGACCCACAGCCAGACATCAGGCAGAGCTGAGGGACTACTGAGGAAGAGCAGGGGGAAGTGTTATAGGAGCCAGAGGGAGTAAGGACAGTACAAGAACACGGTCCACAGAATCAACTAACCAGGGCTCATAGTAGCTTCCAGAGTCTGAACCAACAACCAGGGAGCCTGCATGGGACTGACCTAGGCCCTCTGCATATATGTTACAGTTGTGTAGCTTGATCCTCTTGTGGGACACCTAAAAGTGGGAGCAGGGACTGTCTCTGCCTCTTTTATCTGTTTTGGGACACTTTTCCTCCTACTGGGTTGCTTTGTCTAGCCTTGATATGAGGGGATGTGCCTAGTCTTATTGTAACTTGTTATGCCGTATTTGGTTGATATTTCTGGGAGGCCTGCCCTCTTCTGAAGGGAAACAGAGAAGGAGAAGGAAAGTGTGTGTCTGGGACTGGGAGAAGAGGAGGGAGGGGAAACTGAGGTCAGGATATACTATATGAGAGAAGAATAAATAACAAAGAAAACAAAAAGACTTTTCTGTTTAATATGGCTGTTTCCTTTGGCTAAGCAGTGGCCACTAGGGGGCAAAAGACTTAAAAGAAAATTTCTCAGGCATAATTTTTCTGCATTTAAAAATATATTTTGATCACATTTTCCCCTTCTATAAACTCTTCACTGTTTCTCCCCACCCACCCAATTTCATGCTTCCTTCTTCCACAAAAAATTCCAAAATATAACAAAAAATGGAAATCAAAATGAAAACCCAGTAAGACAAAAAATATACAAACAAAAAGCACCCTTGAAAACAAACACCCCCCTAAAACAAACAACCCCTCTCCCCAAAAACATTATTTCAGTTTGTGTTGGCCAATTATTCCTGGGCATGGGCCCCACCCTGGAGTGTGGTTGATATACCCAGTGACACTCAGTAGGAGAAAACTGATTTCCCCTTTGCTAGTAGCTATCAATTGCAAATAGCTCCTTGGGGCTTTGTCTGGATTGAACCCATTTAGGCTCTTAGAGACCTTTTTTTTTCTAGTTGTCACAGAGAATTTATTCGGAGGTGAAGTTGTTACACAGTAATTCCTATTCCAGGCAGACATGTGGAGTCTTCCAGACTCAAGAAAAAAGTGGCCCTGCTGCTTCTAAAGGGTGGCACCTGTCTACAGCGAGGAGTCCCAGGTAAACTGGCTCAGCCTCTACTCTGTGTGGGGAACCGGATCTCCATTCTGAGGAAGGCCTTGAGGTTCTCATCAGTCACATGCTCCTCTAGAATGGCTAGGGCCTTCTCCCCTCCATCCTGGTAGTACCTCAGCAGAGCTTCTGCATAATCCACCCACACACAGTTAGGACAGCCACTCATGCAGCAGTTTGTGGGAGGCTGGAGCTCAGGTGACAGAGAGTCCGGGCGTCTTATGAGGTTCTCCGGGGGCAGGGAGGCCTTTGGCTTCCTGTCATCCTCTGCACCCGTTTGGAAACCTTCCCTGTGGTCCATCCCCAACTTCCTGCAGCTCTCAGAGGCTTGCACTGGAGCATGGTGTCTGTGGAGAACACTGTGTCTTCCTCG
>CABHPR010098470.1:0-11090 GCA_902168415.1 Peromyscus melanophrys | reverse complement strand
GACTGGCTGTGTTGTCTGGATGGGTGTCACTGTGGCTCCGTGTTCTTTTTTTTTTTTTTTTTTTTTTTTTTTTTTTTTTTTTTTTTTTTTTTTGGTTTTTCGAGACAGGGTTTCTCTGTGTAGCTTTGCGCCTTTCCTGGAACTCACTTGGTAGCCCAGGCTGGCCTTGAACTCACAGAGATCTGCCTGGCTCTGCCTCCCGAGTGCTGGGATTAAAGGCGTGCGCCACCACCGCCCGGCCCGCTCCGTGTTCTTATCTGTTCACGGAGGTGAATGATTCCTCCCTCTCCTGACCAGGAGGTAGCCAAAGAAAGCCCAGGTCAAGCTCCTATCACACAGCAGATGCCTGAGAAAGAGGGACATTCATTTCTAGCTGCCCTCCCGAGGCAATGGGAATCCTGTGATTAGCCCCTTCTATTCTGAAGGGAAACATGGTAAGAAAAAAGATCCATCCAAGAACCTTAGCCAAAAGAGAAGGGCCATGGCCCTTTACACAGCTGACAGCTGAATTAAATTCAGCTCAGCTTGGGACCTCTAAAGAACAGAGCAAGGAAGCAAGGTAGCCCAGGGTCCCTTTAGGCCTCTAGTCCACTCTCAGAAGGAACAAGGCAAGATTCTATAGATCTGAGTGCTGCCCAAGTCCCTCCTGGCCTCTCCTGGGTTATACAACAATCTAAGGGAGTCTTTGCTCTGCCCCAGGGCAGTGTCCATGAGAGGCTGAGCACAGAACCAGCCTGCCCTCAGCTCAGGCCACAGAAACAGACCTGCAGGAGCGGCCTGACTACAGTGAAGGCAGCAGGGGGGATCATCCTGCCTAGGAGCCTTCCTGAATGGACCAGCTGATAGCCTGGCCAGTAGCTAGGCAACAGGCTCTCCTAATTAGCTCAGTTCACTTGTGTGCCTGCTTTGCTCCTGTCAAACATACTATCCAAATGATGGGACTGTTGTATGGAAAGAGCTGCCTCAAGGCCGAGAGCACAGCTCCTCTGCCCTCACGTGCCCTCCTAGGTGACATCATGAGTCTACAAACCCCTAGGGTTGCAAACTCCTTCCAAGGAAACTGCAGCTGACTGGGATGGTATGCACACATATCCAACAGCACAGAGCTCCTGGGTGGACAGTTCTGCCAACTTGGGGGTCAGTGGAGAAAACAAATGCAGCTTCAGAACTCTCTGTGGCATTGGGCCCTCAGGTCTTAAGGAGTCACAGGGTAAGCATCCCTTCTGATGTCCCCTCGGACTTCTGAGTTCCATTGGTTCCTGGGTTTCCTATGTCTATTCACAGACAAGAAGAACCTAAGGACTCCAAGCAGGCTGGAGCGAGGGAACTAGCCACTTCTCCACCCAGCAAACAGCCTCATCCAGTGGGGAAAGCTCGTGGTAGTTACAGAGTGAGGGCTTAGACATGAAGGAGCCCCAGCTTTGATTCAACACCCTGCCAGAGTGCTGTAATCCCAGGCCAGTGGTTTACTTGCTCCCAGCCTCAATCTGTTAAGTGGGCATTGTTTTAAATTCATTAGGAAGAGGAGAGATTAATGTAATGTCTTCCCGGCAAAGTACTGGTACAGGATGCTCAATGAAGAGTCGTTATTAATTTTTTTAATAAATTGTGTATTCCCACTTGTGTGACCAGAACAGCTCAGAATTGGTCTCTGCCTGTGTTCCTTAGGTGTGGGCAAGTCTTTTGGCACATGTGCCAGCCAGAGCTCCACAGTGTTGTCCACATCCTAATGATCTGAAGGTTGGAAATTGAAGATGGCTTTGGCAAGACAGTTACTGTGTCTGGATCCCGGTTCCTTCCCTACTTAAATGGGAGAATTAACCCTCTGCTTGATGGTAGAGCCTCTCGCAATTCCAGAGGGAAAAAGGAAGCAGGGGCCCCAGAATACTCAGAAATAGGGCCTAGTTCCCTTTGTCACCTCTTTCCATAACGGCTTCCCTCCTTTGGCCCCTTTCTGCCTCCTCTCTACCTCACAACTTTGAAAAAAGTCTCAATGACTTGTGACTGTCTCTCTTTCCTAGTGAAGACAAGCTAAGGGCCATCAAGATTAATAAACTCACAGCAGGGATGCACTGGCCAGGGGCATTACTGTGTTCCCTACTTCTTAGCTGGTTTTTCAGGACCACAAAGCTATAAGCCACAGCAGCTACAATAAATAGGGCCTGGAAACGACTCCAGATTTCCAGTGGCTACTTCAAGTCTCAGCCCTGCGTGGGACCTCTTGCTAAGATCTCCGCCTCCTGTCTCTTCCAGGCAAGAGATGCATTGCCCTGGCTTGGTATTTATACCAGCCTAACCCATCCCTTTAACTGCATTCTTCAATCGTTTGCTCTCCCCTGGGTAGGAAGTGGAACTTTTTCTCCCGTGACTAGGGTGAGGACCAGCCCATGGGGTGTTGAAGAGAGATGGAGACCAAGGCTCTGAGACTCATTAGCATGACAACTTGGGATGCCAAAGGATCCAATCAGTCCAGCTTCAGTTCACAGAAGCAGACCTCAAACACAGCAAATCACACTGCTTTTCTTTCTTTCTCCTGTCTCCTAGACAGATCTCAACCAGGTTTTAGGCTAAGGCCATGAGAGCAGATACCAGCCTGCAGGCTTTTCTATTTTTAAATTTCTAAAGCCTTCTTCAGGGTTTTAGCTGCCCAAGCATGATGCAGTGAATGAATACCTATCTTTCTAGCACCCCCTCCTACCTTCAGGGTAGGGACTAGGTCTTATCTAAATCAACCTGTTTCCCCTTCTCCCCACACATCCATTTCCAGTGTAACCTGAACCAGGGCTTTCCGGGAAGCCACTTGGTGCTGGAGCAGAAAGGAAAGAGCAGTGACAAATCTGGTAACATCACCAGAAAGCTTGTAGCTGGCCAGTGTCCTGGGATCCCGAAGAGCCTAAAACAGGAGGCTTTTCCTGTCTAGTTCTCCACACCATCTCAGAGAGGCCAGGCTATGACAGAGGTACAGAGAGGTACAGAGATCCCCAGGCTTGGGCTCTGGGGATCTCTGCCTCTTATGAGCTGGGCATTATGGAAACTAAGCCCCTTCTATGAAATGCACAGCTGCCTGCACGCAGAGCTGCTGGCAAGATGGAAACAGGTAAGTGTCCATCACAATCCAAGATTTCCTTGTCCTGATCCCGCCTTACCCCTGCAAAAGACCAAATTCAAGCTCTCCAGGACTATGGTCCTGTTCAGGGCAAACTGTGCTGACCAAAGAGGAGCTAGCAAAGCCAAGTTGAAGGCATGCCACTCACTGAGGGTTATGTGGAGAGGCAGACAGCTGAGATTAGGTCCAAGTAGAAAGTCAAGTGTGTGCAATCTCCTGGTGGAGCATGCAAGGGGGGAGGGGGTGACTTCCAAGGGCCCAGGGGGGATTTGTGAGGCAGGCAGGTATAGCTCACCAGGTATGTCGGTCTCCTTCTCCACCCCACCCCCACCATCCAACCCACCAACACCAGCATCAAGAACTCCTTGGACACCAAGATGTGGAGACCCTGGCTTCTGACACTCACCCTGGCTGCCCGGGATGAGTAGGGATCCTCGAAGAGCGCCCACATTCGGGGCTGCCAGCCACGGCAGCCTCCGGATCCAGCACCAGGGCCCGCGCCTCCCTCATGGGGGCCCAGTCGCTGCAAGGCCAACTCCCGCTCATCGTCGCCAGCCTCATCGCTGGGCCCTGCGCCACCCCCGCCCCCGTCCGGGCTCTCGAAGATGTCCAGTGCCTCCTCAGCATCACGGTGCTGCCTATAGGTCATCCAGCAGCAGGGTTCCACATCAGTTTCATCGATACCCCAGAAGGTGAGCTCTTCCTCGAAGAGAGGCCCACAGACGTCGGCGGGGCAGTGCAGCTTGCCGGTACGGTAGTAGTTGAGCACATAGGCAAAAACACCCGGGTGCCGATCAAAGAAGAACTCACAGCCCCCGCCGCCGCCGCCGCCGCCGCCGCCGCCGCCGCCGCTGCTGCCGCTACTGCCTGCACCGCCGCCATCCGACTCCGGCCGACCCCCGCCGTCGGGATCCGCCAGCCAGGCAAGACGGGTGCCCGGTAGGGTGCGCAGGGTGCTGCGGTAGGTCTCATGTCGCGTGCCGCCCACGTTGATGATGATCTTCTCCGACGCCTCGCCCTTGGCCATCTCCTCCTTCAGACATGTTTTGGACGGAGGCTTGTTCCCCGACTTGCGCCCGCGGTAGGAGGAGACACACACCGAGCTGATCATAAGAAGCGCTGCGGGGCTCCGGCTTGGGGCGGCCGCTGCCCTCCAAACACCCTTCCCAAGGAGGCAGCGTCAGACCGGGGAGGGGGAGGAGACGAGGAGGAGGTGGAGGAGGAGGAGGAGGTGGAGGAGGAGGAGGCAGGAGGCAGTGGCGGCCCCTTCTGCGGCGTGGCTCTGCCCCTGCCTCCCCCCTCCCCTCCCCCCCAGGGCGCGGAGCAGGAGGAGTTGGGTTTCTCTAGTGTACAGGTGGTTGGGATTGGGGCAGGCAGAGCCTAGGGGAGGCAGGAAGTGGAGACCAGGGTCGAGGACTCAAGCCAGGGGTCCCGGGAGGTAGGGGCAAGCACAAGGATGCTCAGGGCCGGGGACACGCCCCCCAACCCCAGAAAGACAGAGAAGCGCACAGTCCCAGAGCACTGCGAGGGTCCGCGGCGCGCGCGCTCACACTCACGCGGGCCACCCTTTGGCTCCCAGACCGCGCTGAGCCTGAAGGCGGCTGGTTTCTCCCGGTGGCGGCGGCAGCGGCGGCAGCAACAGCAGCGTAACAGCAACAAGTCCTCGGAGCAGCTACCGAGGCCAGGCGGATGCTCTTAGGGTAGTCGGAGCTCTGCGGGACCAGGCAGTGTGCGGTCAACTCGAGGCGGCGGTGGCTGCATGTGGCCTCTTCCCCCCATTCATAAATCCTGCGCGGGGCACCGATGGCGGGCGGGGCTGATCCGAGCGAGAGGGACCAGCGGGCGGGGGCTGTGCAGGACCAGGCGGCAGCAGGAGGAAAACAAGCGCGCCCGCAGCAGAGAGCCCGGGTCCTGCGTCCGCGGCCGGGAGCTGCGCCGGGCTGGGTGCCGCGCTGCGGGGGCAGCGGCGGGACGAGGGGGGGGCTCAGACGGGGCGTCCTGCGCAGCGCAGAGCCTGGAGGGCGGGGCTGCTCTGAAGAGCCAGGCACCCGGCGCTGGCGCAGGAGTATCCCGGGCGGCGGCCGAATGGCCAAGGACACCTGCAGGCATCCGGGGCCGCGCCAAGAGGGAGCCTCAGCGCAGCGCCCCGGCGCCGGGTTCCTGCGATCTGGCGGCGCCGGGAGCCGCGCCATCTACGCGCCTGCCCATCTCCGGGCGGGGCGCCGGCCTTGGCTCGCTGTTAGGGGCGGGCGCGAGGTGGTCTAGGGGAGGGAGAGCCTGGAAGCCAGAGGAAGAGGAATAGGGCTCCGAGGGCTCTGCGTCTCCCTCCCGCGATGGCAGCGGATGCGGTGCTCCAAGTGGCGCCTTTTCCTCGCGGCCCCGCCTGACCCCGGCGCGCCCTCCGCGGGACGGGATGGGCGCGGCGCGGCGCCTGGCCGATTAGGTGCGTTGAGGAGCTGGGGCGGCGGAGCTCAGCCTTCATCCGCGCATCCCAAACCAGCCGAGGCGCGTAACCCGCTCGCAGCTAGTGCCCAGCGCCGCGCGCCGCCCCTGCGCGCCTCCGCCGCCATCCCCTCTCGGCTCCACTCCCCGCCTCTCCCTAGCCCTCAGCTCCACCCACTGCAGCCCTTGGTGTCACCCAAGCGCTCTCGACTCCTGACCTCTAACCTCTCTCTTTCTCTAAGCCTTTTCACACAGAACCTAACCTGCGTCCCCTTGCAGCTAAGCCGGTCGTATCGTTGCGGTTTCAATGCTTCATTGTGACTGAGTGGAAGCCAGGATGGAATAGAGTGGTAAGCCTCATCAAAGAAGAGGCTGTCCTCTCCCCCTCCAGAAACAGTGTTAGGGCCTTCTGACTACCATGGCCCCATATCTTGGGTGTTCTAGACCTTGCTATTCATGGTCTCTGCCATAGTCATCACAGCCTCCACCTTGGAGCCAGGACAGCATGGCCTTGGGCAGAGAAGTGCTTCTGGTCTAGGTGGAGGGAAGCCCTAGACCTGCGGCTCTGAGTGTGGCCCTGTGACCCAAAAGATCATCAGGTTGAAGGACTGGCTCTCTGTTGCCATGAAGGGAACATAGGAAGCGCCGCACCCTGCCTTGCGCCATCTTATGGTTCTATTATTGCCCCATTCTTTGCACTTTGCCTTTTCCTGCGGTTCTGTCTTCTCTTCCTGACTCTGGGTTCTTCTAGGCTGCACTGTGTTTTTTCATCTTGATAACACCCACAGTGCTCGCCTCTGAGGACCCATTTGCTAAGTAATTGAGAAGCTGCCATATCCAAAACATGAAGCACTGGATCTTACTGGCCATGTCCCAAAAGCAATTTCCAGATTCATTAGTTTTTAGCTTTTTTTAAAGCCCAGAACCACCTATACTTTAATATCCCCCTCTCCAGCTCCTCCTTTGCCTCTCTCTGCTTCAGGCACTCTGGGTGATAGAAAGAGGATTTTTAAACAGAAGCACAAGGTGATTGACACATCATACCTGGTACTACTTGTGTACCATCTGATTTCTGAATTAGGCAGCACCTATCCATACTGGGCAAACAAAACAACAAACTATCCACAAGCCTAGGGCTTTCCTGTTCTTCAAAGAGAGGTTAAAAGTTCAACATAAATGCAAGGGATTTTTTATAAGCAATGGTTTCATCATGAATGAAGTTTAAAAAAAAAACCCCAAATGATAATCTTTGATGGTCTGTACTAACATGCAGGGGAGGACCATACCACCATCTTAACTATAGTTAGAAGCACTCATTTGTGGGCATCCTCTGTGTGCATGCACCCTTTTACACCTTAGACATGCTGTCTATATTACAGAGTTTAGCTGCAGCAGAAAGAAATACTGCAACATGACTGAGAAGATCCAGGGCTGGCCAGGGCTGGAGTGAGAAAGGAAGAATTACCAAGAGAACATTAAAGAACTGACTGTCATGATGATTTTAAAATTCTCTCAGAACTGTGTCCTGGCAAAGCCTTGGAACCTCCCTTCACTTCCCATTCTTCACCCTGAGAAAACGGGCACGTGGATGGACCTGGTGTGAGGCAGAAAGAAAACACAGCACGGTATCCCAAATTTGATCCATTTTTTCATTGAATACACACTACCTTCCAGGAGCTATTCCAGACACCGAACATACACCTGTCAATAAAACAGCCCCCGTCTTTATCCCCAGTTTGTGCTTTTATTCTGCAGTACCGGTGGGGTGGCGATGAGTGTCTGGGGAGAGTGCAGGAGGAATCTGGGCCAGAAGGAAAAAAGAGGCCACAAAAGAAGGGTGGGAGATGAGAAAGATGTTCTGGAACTAGGGGGTCCCAAGAAGAACTCAAGAAAAAAAAAGGTAACGGTATTCTAGGAGGAGGAGGGCCAGCCCCCTACTGATAGTTTATTCTAAAGCTCTGAACTAGCCTGATTCACAGGCCTTGTCTCTGGGAGAGTAAGTATGTTAAGGTTGGCGCTGCAAGGTATATTGCCCTCAGCTCTGTGTGTGAGGTAATGCTATTCTCTTCCCAAACCCACACTTCTGGAAAATGTGAGCCCCCTGCCCTACTGTGAGTGGGTGGGTGCTGCCCCCTGGTGGTGCTTAACTGGGTTGTCCTTTGCTCCAAGCAGTTAGCTGTGTAGAAAACCTGCTGCTTGCTATTGATTGGTTCCTAATTGCAGCTGGTCCATGGTTTCCTGTTGATTCCAAGACCTCAGGGCTTAGCCCCAACTCAACATTCCCAGGATACTGCCCACTCTCACGGTTCTCCATTCCCCAAGATCCTGACAGCTTATAAAAAGTAAGCAAGCCTACCACCAACCCCTGCTGCTCTCCCCATCTTCATCTTTTCTCTACTTTTCTCACCTGGGGTTGCTTTTGGGGGGAGGGGGCATAGGTAGTCAAGAGCATCTAGAGTCAGTTCACACTGTGGAATCGGATATCAGACGCAGTAAGTTTCCTAGCTAGAATTAAGGGGGTAGTCGAAGAAGGTCAGAAGGCAAAGCTGAAATCTAGAGTAAGCTCTTGGTCTCCTGTCTCCTTTACCGGGCTCTTGAAGAAGCCTTTCCCCCTCTCTCCTGAGTCCAAAGGGAAGCTGAGAGACTAAAATTAAAGCCTTTCCCCGTTAAGGGCATGTATGTGGTCTCCCTCTTTAGGGTGGCAGGAGCTATCTGGTCAATTCTCCACACTCCTTTGGGATCCCCTTTTCTGAGGGGCTCCAGGCCAAGGAGCTGGCCTATGGCTAGCAGGCCAAAGTTATGTCCTTTGGTACCCACATCTCTTTCTTAGCATTCCAGATTCTGCCAGGGACCAACCCATCCTTCTTCAGATCCAGGCCAAGGAGCCAACACGCCCTGCTCCCTCTCAGCCCAGCAAATTGAATTGCTTTATCAGACCTCATCACCAGGCACATGTGGTAGACCTTTTATTCTGTGTAGGATGAGGAGGGTGGGCAAGAGAAGACTGGGGCTGTGTTTGCTCAACAGCTCATTTTATTCTTCTACTCTCACCCCCAGACTCTCAGGCTCCAAATCAAATGTGAGAGCTGCCCCAGGAAGGTTCTAGAAAGGATCTACTTAAGAGAATGGCCCAGAGCACTATGGGCAATGTGGAGGTCAGCTTCGCTGATTCTGACAAGGGCTACAGGCAGGGTTGTTTTGCTTTCAAAATCCCAGGGAATTCCAGATGCCCTTTGATGCCTTTCTATCTCTTAGGAAAGGAGAGGCCAAAAGGTGCAGATCTCAAGCTCAGGCCTGGCTCAGAACTCAGGGTTTTGGAAACAGTGGCTTAGAGTCATAGGGCTGGGAGGGACCCAGTGCTACCTCATAGGCATGTTCCTGTTAGGGGATTTCAGGCCTATACAGCAGCAGCAAATCTTGGAGATGAAGCTCCAGCTGGGTTTGGGCCAAGAACAGAGAAAACATGGAGTCTCATGTGGTCTCCGTATGTAGGACAGTGTTTAAGAGAATCACAGAGGCAGGGGTAGTCAGCTTAAGGGACCCCCTACAGGCATTTTTTCCCTCAAGGTTGTTGGGCTCTGGGAGGCAGCTGGGGCTGAGGAGTGTACACACACACACACACACACACACACACACACACACACACACACAGAGTGCAGGGCCCAGCTGGCATGACTCCTTGGCACTCAATATTTCTCCATCTAGAAAAGTACAGATTTCTCCTACCTGGGCTAAGTTCCAAAAAAACAGACTCATTCCAGTAGAGTAGTTAATTAGTACTGATGGGTCCGATCCCCTCCAGCAGTATCCTGGAGAAAAGGGAGCAGCTGTCTGGAGAGGCAACTCAAACCCAGGCTCTTGTTAGGTAATCATGAAACGCAAGGATCGGCTCTTCTTAGATTAGCTCTGGACATGAGGGAAGGCACATACATTATCCTGCCAACCAGGGCCCTGGGAGCCCGAGAGTAGACTCCTACCAGGTCCTTCTGCTTTGCAGCTGGCACTTGGTCTACACGGAGTGATCTCATTCACGATGTGTTTTTGGTTGACTAGCTCGTCTTCTCCCCATCTTCCAGGTTCCTTTTCACCTAAGCTAGTGTGCCTGGCCCCACCGGGAGGTGGGCACACCAAGTCTCATTGTGACTGTGTACAAGACAAGGAACCCTGCCTGACCTGAGCCTTTATGTAGATTCTCAGTGTTTGGTAGGATTCTAGTCACTCTGAATAACTGCGTCATGCTCCATGCAAGGAATTAGTGGGGGGAGGTTAGAAATAGGAGACAGTTGGGGTCCTTTCCATCAGGGCCTTGCCGCATGGTACACAATACACTGATCAGAAGTCAGGAAACCAGGCTTTGGCCACAGTTTCCCCTCTGCTTGGTTGTGGTATTCTTAGCCCTGGCCTCTGTTTCCTCAGCTGTTACACGAGGTGCTTAGGTCAGATCAGCCCTCAGCTTCACTTCCTGGTTATTTTTACCATGAAACGAATTGACCCTCAAATGTAAGTTTAACTGTCATTTTCTTTCATTCATTATTTTATGGGCCAGGAAGTTAGGAAGGGCTCAGTGGAGCAGTACTTGGAACTCATGCAGTTGCAACCACACGGTCATTGGTACTGCAAATATACGAGGCTCTTGAGCTGAATGTTCAATATGGCACAGTCGCATTCTGGTGGTTGACACAGGCTATCCTCTGAGAGCTCAGCTGAAGCGTCAACAGAAGGGCAAACATGCAGCTTCCAGCACTGTAGTCTCTGGTACCGGGGCTACGTCACAAAGCAGGTAACTCCCCCAGAAACCGTCATCCCCAGAACACTTAGAGGAAGTAGCACCGCCCATGTTGACGTGGCCTTCCTCCCAAGTCACATAGATAGCATTACTTCCTCCATCTTCTGCTGGTCAGAGGAGGGATTTACTTGCCCGGGTTCAAGAGGAAAGACGGAGAATCTTCCTGATGGGAGAAGAGTTAAAGAATGGGGTGCCTTTGAAAATTCACCAACAAGCAAACCGCCACATTCTTGGAGTTTATAGAATTCTTTAGCCCGTGCCTGTGGCTAGGGCTGGATGAGGGAGGCTCTGTGTCTGGTTGTGGCTAAGGAGGAAACAGGACAGTGACTGGATTGGTGAGCACCTGCTTCCCTGGAAAGGGGACCTTCTCTTTCCTCCTTCCTTGGCTTCTTCCAGGGTTAGGTTGAGACTGTCTTTTAACAATAGTCCTAGGATGCTGGTCCATTGCATGGGTGAAACTTAATTAGCATATATTAGATTATCTGCTTAATTAGCGTATATTAGATCCCCTATGGAAAAACTTCTATGCTAGGCTCCACCTGGTACCTCTGGAGTTCATCTATTCCTTCCAGCATCTCAAGGAAGAGATTTTATTGTCGTATAGGTTCAGAGGGTTAAGTGACCTCCCCGAGGCTGGTGACAGACTCATGATTGAAACAATCTCATACTGCCTGCCCCTGGGGTGAGATGAGGCAGACGCTGTCTCTCACGTCCTTTAGCATGGCCTTACCATCTTCTTGCCTACTTATTGCCTCC
>CABHPR010098469.1:0-21757 GCA_902168415.1 Peromyscus melanophrys | reverse complement strand
CTCTCTCTCTCTCTCTCTCTCTCTCTCTCTCTCTCTCTCTCTCTCTCATTTATTGTGTGCCTGGTGAGGTGTTTCCATCCACATACATTTCTGTCATTATGGGATGCAGCTAAGATGGACTCCTCCCATCAGGTGGCCTGCTCTAGTACCATGCCCCTGCCTTTCCAATGATGATTAAATAAACCTCTTCATAGGCAAGCCTGGGCCAGGCGTTCATCAGCCACAAAAGATGGCTGCACCTCACATTAGCGCAGCTTCTCCAGGGCTCTTTGGTAAGACATCCCTTTCCATCATTAACTTTCAACCTGCTGTTACTTTACATTCAAATCAAAAGTATATCCTTTATATGTAACACACAGATGGATCTTATTTTGTTTCGTTCCTGATTCGGTCTGATAATCTCTGTCATTTTATTGGAGTGCTCAGTCCATTTACATTTAATGCAGTGCTGCTGTGGCTGCTGTGGGCAGGTTTAGGCGTGACACTTGCCATTTGTCATTTCAGGTTGTTCTAATTTAGTTCTTAGTGATGTATAAACATTTTGATGTGCTACAGCTCTTCCCTACCCATTCCTTTGTGTATTACAGTCATATAAATGATGTACTCTTAAGATTGTAAGTCCACAAGCAGTTTTATAATCATTGTTTTATAAATGTTTTTATAAAGTTTTAAGTCAGAAGAAATTAAAATATGGTAACATCACTTTTTTTTATATAACTTTTTACCAGGTATTATGGTTGGTTTTAATGTCAACTTGCTACAAATTAGAATCCCTGGAGTCAGGAGCCCCCTGCCCCTCAAGAATGTCCTGATTGCTTTGATTGACATGGGAAGACCCATTTCTATTGCGGGTGGCACCTTCTGCTAGCAGCCCAGATAGAAAGGGTTTGGCAGAAGGAAGGTAATGTCTCTGTTTGCTCACTTGACCTCCCCTCTTGCCTCCTTTGAGTTAACTTGCCTTGCTGTTGCTGATATCAGATTTACAAGATTTCGAGATACTCTAGGGAACAGTGGCTCCCCAGAAACCTTCCAGGCTTCTAGAACCAGATTTTGGACTGCTGAAGCAACCAGTCTTGTGGACTGAACAACTACTATTTGTTGGTCCCTGCCTCGCCCCCCAGTTAGAGACAGACACTGTGGGACTATGCTGAGTCACCCAGCCTCCAGGACCATGTAACTACTGGGTTCTTAGCTCTCAGGTGTGAGTCAGCTGTTATTACTGTTTCAAAGCTGACTTAATAAACACACACACACACACACACACACACACACACCATCCTATTAGCTCTGTTCCGCTAGAGAATCCTGACTGACACACAAGTACTTTTTACTTCTTTGCATGAATCTGCTCTCAGTCTGTCTGGCTGCTTTCAGTATTTCTGTAGGTCAGAGTTACTGGCAACACATTCTATGTATCTTTGTTTATTTGAAACAAACAAACAACCTCATTTCTCCTTCATTTTTGAAGGCTAGTTTTGTCAGAAGTCTTCCTGGTCGGCAGTTTCTCTCAGGGGTTTGAATGTATAGTCCCCTTGTATCTTTGCATCTATGACACTCATCTGGAAGTTTGGTCCTGCATCTTTCAGGGTTGCCTTCTTTGACATTGGACAGTTTGGTCATGATGTATCTAAGTGTGACTCTCTTTTAATTAATCTTATCTGGAGTTCATAAACCTCTACAGATGTCTAGAATGGCTTACATCAAGTTTATGATGTTTCCGTCCACCATCTGCCCAAATACTTCCCTACCACCCTACCCCAGAGTTTATGTACCCCCAACAGGCTTTGTCTGCACCCCTGTGCTGTCCCCAGGTCTCTAACGCTCTGCTTATTTATGAAAAATAATTTTTACATGTGTTCATTTATTTTGTGTGTGCAGAGGTTGGGGGTGTGCATGTACCACAGTGTGTATGTGTGGAGGTCAGGGGACAATGTGCAAGGGCCGGTTCTCTCCTTCCACCCTGTGGCTCCCAGGGATGGAACCCGGGTCATGAGGCTTGGCAGCAGGCACCTTCCTCACGGAGTCACGGGCTCTGCTCAGTCTTACTCACTCTCCTTTCTTTCAGTTCCCCAGACTGGATAATGGTTTGATCTGTCCCCAAGTTTGCTGGTTCTTCTCTTCCGCCTGAAATCTGTTTGTTCAGTACTTTGAGGAAATGCTCAAGTGTCGACCTTTTCAAATCCAAGAATCCGAGGATTTCTACTTGTGTCTTTTTAAAGTTTAGCCTGTGTCATTGTTGATATTCTCTATTTGGTGAGACACGGTCATCATACTTCAATGTAACTATTTAACTATTGCCTCCTTTAGTCCTTTGAATATGTTTGAATAGCCAGTTTAAAGCCTTTGCTACTTAGTTTAATATTTGAGACCTCACAGGGACATTTCCCATTGGTGTAGTTTTCCTGTATATGAGGTGTATTTTTCTGTTAATTTGCATATCTCCTATTTTTTTTTCCCTTAGGATTGGGCACTATGTGTAATATGTAACAGCAACTCTGGGTTAAGGCTTTCATCCTTTGGGAGTTGTTGCTGTAGGGGCATTTGCTTCTTGTTTATCTGGCTGCTGACTGTCCTGGACCATTTCTGTAGCTTCTGTATTCCTTGCAGTGTGGTGATACTAAGTTTTCTGTTCCCTTTCTAGAAATTCTTATTTGCTTGGTAGGCCTCTTTCCTGTGGCTCAGACTTAGGTCTGAAGAACTACTGGTCTGTGGATGGTCGGTCAATCAAGAGATTTTTCTAAGTCCTGAGCCGTTACATCTTCCAGAGTTCATCAGGAAATGCTCCACGCTCAGCCACACCTTTAACTGCAGGATGCGGGCCAGCATGACTTCTCTTCTGCTTGTGTGGTCTTGGGGCAGCGGAGGAAAGTGCCTGGCTTCTTTTCCTGAGCATATACATCCATTTGCACACGTGCAGTTATCCAAGCTACCGAGGATGGTCCCAGGGTTTCGTCCGACCCTGGGATGGCTGCTCTGGCTAGGCTCCCCTGGGCTGGCTGCTTTGGCTAGGCTCTTGCTTGCCCACTGACATCACAGTGTTGAGTGGCTTCGTCATCACCGTCACCATGAGTTAGCCAGTGGCAGTTGTTTTCCAACATACCTGAGATTGGGACTTGTCCAGTGAGCCTAGGGACCAACCTGAGCTCAAACAGCGCATTGGGTTTTGGGGGAGTCCAGCCTCTGTCACTGTGGTAAGTTGTCAGTTTGTCTTGGCTTTGCTCCATGGGAAAAGCATAGGGGTGGGTGACTCCAAGATAAAACAGGTTTCTTGAGTACATGCTTTTCAACTTGCCACCTTCCCCTTTGGATTTCTAGATTCCAAATGTGGAGAGTTGGTAGATTTGAGAGCACTGAAGTTCCCTGGGGAGATATTTGACAGACTGAGATCCTCTGCCCTTGTTTGGAACTTCTGCCTCCATTCCACCTTCCACCCTTGCCAGGCTAGCAGAGTCCCTCAGAGAACCAGAAGAAGTTCTGTGGTGAAGAAAACAGCACACAGTAGGCTCCTCCATGGCTCCCAAGGCCAGCTCATGCCAGAGATCTAGAGCGTTTGCTTTCATGTCTCCGTGGAGGATATTCCATGGTGGAGCTGAGCTTTAGGAAGACAGTATGCTGGAGTTCCAGATCTGCTGCTCACGACTGTCAAATGACATGTCTAAAAGCTTCAGTTGCCTTTCGTGCCCAGAGAGGTGAAAAATGGCATCTTCTCCTGCTCACAGGATGGGGGCAGGCGTGAGAAGTTACACCAGCTGCTCTACAGTTCTCATGCATTGCTGCCAGCAGTCTTCTCGCGTGTTAGTAATCATGCGTCAAACTGGGCTGAGGGTGATGCTTTTAGCATTGGCGGGCGGGCACTCACTACCATTCTAGATACCAGTGTTCTTCTCCACCTGGGTAAAGAAATGTTCAGCTCCCCTGGATACCCTGGCTCCCCTCGATGCCCTGGATCCCGGAAGCAAGAACACACTCTGGCATCTAAAAGATTCTTCAAACAAGTGCTGTGGCTCCCGGAGCAGCGATGCTCGGAGCCAGCTGAGCAAGGGGCCCTGCCAGTTTTCAGAAACAATGATGGCAGAGATCGCCACACTCCTGACAGCCACCAACCACTGGACTCCTGGAATGTGGTGGACATACTTCTAAATACCACCCGTGCTTGATGGTTTTGTGCTCTGGAGCCAACATAGTGGCCCATTGTTCCCTGGCTCACAGATCTGCAGAATCAACAGAACGTGTGAAGAAAGACACTTCAGGGATTGCAGAACACTGCTATATAAACTGAGAGATGTGGAGGAACGCCCTTAGGATGGCTCTGGAAGGATTTTAACCCATCTAGAGGAGGAGGAAAGCGGTGTTTCCATACAAGAAGAACTGCCATCACAATCACAGAACACACACGAACGCATGGCTGCTGTTGAGTTTGCCTGTGAGAAACAGAAGGTGCCGCAAACACACCCACACAGCCACCTCAAAGATGCGTCTGAGCATCCTCCTGGCCTTGAGTTTCTGAAAGCTCTTTGGCACTAACTAGCATAGTCTCCAGGCCCACGGAGTCTTTCTAGCTCTTGCCTTTAGCTTTTTCTGTTCTACCGTGCTGTCTTACTTCAGATGAGCAATGCCATAAACTCCTCCATTTAAGGAAGAAAACAAGCTTGGTAGACTGTTAATAATGGCTGAAAGCAACACATTCGAATTCCCCTCCTGGTAGGTAGATAGAATATATAGGACCATAGGATGACACCACAATTAAAATACAGGGTAATCCCAAGCACTCTACATATAACATATACCATCTAAGCTATGTAACTGGAAACAGGGCAGAGTCCAGAAGACCCTCCACTCCAGCTCTTCACAGCACCTGTGCAGCAGAACAGCCCTCCTCCTACCCTTCTGCCTGTAGAAGCACAGACTCTGAGGAAAGCATCATGACACTGCAGGTTAGAGGCTGCCATCCTGCAGCAGCACCAGGACAGGTCCACGGTGGTCAAACACACCCCATTTAGAAAGCCTGACTCAGCAGACAGCCTAGAGTCCTCACCACCGCTGTGTCTGCCTGCCCGGAAGTGGCACAGAGCTCCCGGATGGCAGAAAGCCTGTGCCCGAGCCCTGCCTCTCTCTGTCTCAGAGTACACACTAACCCTGGTCCTTCCCAGAAGGTTTCCTGGTAGTGATTGCCTGACACTCAGTGCAGATCTACAGGAATGCATCTAGATATAAACAGAAATATTTAAGCCAACGTCTGCTTGCCTGGTGCCCTGTGGTGTGCACAAAGGTTTGGGGAACAGCCTTCTGTGGTCTGTTCACTCTGCAGTGAACAGTTGGAAACCCCACCAAGCAGCAGCTACAGGCCTGGGCCCGGTGAACTCATGGCTGTTGGGAGATCCCTCCCTCGGGGACTCCAATGAGCTACTTATGCAGCCGGCTGGTCTACACTGCCTCCAGCAGTCTCCGACTCTGGTGGCGTGTGGTATAATTTCTGTGCCTCCCAACTCACAGGCAGGAACCCCAGGGCACAAAGTATTGACTTGGTGAGATGTATGCATGCATGCCTGAATTCCTTCTCCTATCTGTCATGGGGTGGCCTGTGTCCGCAGTATTCATGACTTGGTGTGTTTGATCGCTGTATGCACGCTCTTGCCATCATCTTGCTAGCAACGGGGAAGGCTTGGGCCTGGGCACACTGCCAGCTTACTCAAACTTTCCATGAGGAAAGCTTTTTGTTCTCTTCCAGAGCAGCTTAAGCTCAGGAAAGAAGGGGAGGGTGAAGAAACTCAGCCAGCCGACAGACATGGCTGGGCTGTCTGGTCTACCTGCTTGTTGTTTTAATGACATCTAGACTTCTGGACACCCGGCAGCCACTGATGGAGCTGAAAGGCTTGATTGTGGCTGAGGCCGCAGGGTGGTCACCATAAGTGTGTGTGTCGGGGCGGGGGGGGGGGGGGGCATGGCACAGCAACAGACCGAGAGGCTAATGCCTCTAGGCTGCTGCAGCCCAGCCACAGAGCTGGAAGCGGGATGACTGCGTGGCACCAAAGCAGTTCCGTGGCAGGGTCCCATCTGCACAGATGTGGGAACAAACCCTATATGCCTCATGGTGTTTTAGGAGTTTCCAGATGTGCTTGAAAGTGGGAGCTTTGTGTGCAAGGGAGACGCTCACACACGCGACTGAGAGGGCTCATCACAACAGGAACACTGTCCCACAGTTCAGGCCAGTGACAGGCAATTTGAGCAAACAGTATAAAAACAGTTCATGTGAAGCTTTGGTGGGACCTTTTAAAGATCTGTGTTTAAAATAACGTGAGAGCCACTGTGCCAACACCTTCAAAACCTAAACCATGAAAAATTTGAATTAAAAGTCTAAGGCTTACGCAGATGGTTGGAACAAGAAAATAGAATGAAGGTTTATGAATGGGCCAAACACATTTTCAGCAAAACTTCAGAGTAGGAATAAAAAAGACTCATGGAAAAGGTGGGATTTGTTTCTGTCCATAATTTAAATTACTCCTTGAGATAACGAGACATTTGGGAGGTGTGTCACCCTGCAAATTCTAATGTGTGGCTCTGTAGACCCAACGTGGGGCACACCGTGTACTGTTTGTTCACATAGGCACTAACTTCCTGATGTCTCCATGATGCCAATGCTGAGAATTCATGTGTTTGGAGTGCTATACGTTCTCAAAGACTGGAGATCGTATTTTAGTACTGTCTTTTCTCTCTCTGTTCTCAGAAAACAACATCAAAATGCCACAAACCACATGAGAACCAGTATGTAAATAAGACTCACTCTCCTTGCCTCCCTCCTCTCAGGCAGGGCAGCAGCCACAGTGTGTGAACCCCTGAAGCCCACAGACACAGGTAAAGGGGATCCCTAAGTGCTGAAGGGCTGGGTGGAAATCAGTCAACACTCCTCGACTGTTCGCCCTGTACTTTGCAGCTTGGGGACCTCCAGGTCACCAATCTGTCCCTGTGTTCCTTCCGTTAGTGACTGTACTCGGAGACCAAACGCGCTCTGGGAAGGGCTAAGTGCTCCCTGCTAGCTGCAGCGGGAGATTCCAGAAGAAAGCAGGAGCCTAAAGTCCATTCTACCTGACCTTCTCACGTGTCCCAGGGGTCCAGCCTAACGACTGGGAGATGATTACCCCCAACTTTCCTACTTTCAAAGAAAGAGTATCTTCCCCAGTGTGCCTCTCCCTGTTGGGTAAATTGATGACTGACTGCTTTTAAATAAGGGGATTGGGGGGAAATGGAGTCTGACTTTCTAAATTAGATTTTGTGGTGATTTCTGTTCTCTCTCTGTTCCTTCCCCAGGGAATTTAAACTAAAACCCACTGAAAAAGACACAGTATCCAGGACAGGTAACCATGCCCAATTCTCGGCTCCTCTTCCTAAACTTCATTTCCTTTAGGGGTTTTCTATTTTCTAAAGCAGCACCCCTTCTTTGCACCCCAACATGGGAGACTCTGAGATGGTCTTTCAGGGACACAGTAAAACTCAACAAAATACATCCCGGCCACACGTAGGCAGCCCTAGTCCCGAGTTCTGCTGTGTCGCTTCCTGGACACAGTGTCCCCCCTCCCTGAAGCCTCACCTGCTCTCATTCCATGCCCACAACAAAGCCGTCTGACGTCGGCCACAGTGGCCTCTGGGTCAGAGGGAAACCTGGCGAAGACCGACTTCCTGTCTCTGGGCCAGAGGGCACTGCCCAGATGTGGGAGTCCTGGGCTGGCCGGTCACACTGCCTCTGACCAGATGACTATGATCTCACAGGCCCACACCAGCACTCCCTGAGGCAAAGTAGAAGGCAGGACCCTAGACACAGACGCCAGTGCCCATCCTGGCCACAGTGTCCACCTGGGCAGGTACCAGGAACACGGGCTGGATCTTCATGCTAAGGAAGAGGCACTGGGTACCATCACTGTGATCCTAGCCCTGCAGTTACGTGTAAATAGAGCTGTTGATAAGGGCAGCAACAGTCCTTCAACATGGATCCAAAGAGAAGACCCAGGGAGGCCAGGGACCTCCCATAAGGCTTTGAGGGCTTATTCGGGGGCAGATGAGCATGGCTACCAATTGTGTCACAGAGCAGGACTCTGGGTTCAAGGTTCAAAAACTGAATATATTTCTGAGCAAAAATTTTGCATGAGTCATTCCCCCAAAGCTTTAAGTTATGAATTTGGAGGGAAATGTTCGGCCCTGAAATGTAAGATCCTTGTCAACCAAGTGCCTGGGAGCCAACACTGGGCCTGTCCACAGGGAGCTTGGACTATCCTCTGATCGCTAATCCCGCTCACCCTACACCTGAGATGTCAAGGAGAAGGTGCAGAACCCAGGACATAGCACCCTCTCCAACATTCTTCTCAAAGGTCCCCTTGAAACAAAAGGGTCATCAGGATCGCAGGCAGAGGCACGGGGAAGAGTGGCTGAGAGGCTGCAAGACGTCAACCTCAGAGATGGGGAGCTGAGCAAGCCCTGGCATGGTCCTGGCCTCACCTGAGTCCAGGTGCATCAAGGAGCTGGACCTGCTCCAGGTGTGCTGCTCTGCACCTGGCCTGGGAAACAGCCCACATCTGGGGAGACCAACTGGCCTCAGAGGGAGCCCCAACTCCCATAAACAATCTGAGCAAGCTGGGAAAACACCACTGAACCCACTCCCAGTGGGCAGTGTGGCAGTCACGTGACTGGCCACTGTGGCAGTCACGTGGTCAGAAAGACCCTCACTGCTTGGCAGGAACACACACATGCAGAACAACAGAGACACACTTGGTTGTGTTAGTGTTCGGAGATTCTGTGCCCATCACAGGCAGCCTGGGCACAGCTGGACACACTACAGTCAGGTATGTCCCTCTGCCCAGAGCGAGCTGCACTGTCCCAGAAGGAGATGCCACACCCTGACAGAGCCACAGTGGAGACAGTCACCTTAGCGTTGCTGCCAACCTCTGGGCTCCTGACCCTGCTGTCACATTTGAACATTTTCACATGGCTGCCTACAGTACCACTGCCTTGAGCCGGGCTTGACACAGGCATTGACTTAGATTCTCTCCTCTAAGAAGCTTCTAGGTGACCGGACTACAAAGACCACACTCTGTGACAGGCCTTTTCTGTTGTGACTTTCTGAGGTTGACCTGGACAGTTACTTGCTTCACTTTTGACGCCAAATCTGAGAGTCTCAAGTTTGAACCAATATCGCTCAGGCGGGGGTCCGCCAAGATTACCAGGGCAGACCTGCGGACCCACAGCCTGCTGGCTGGAGACCAGTCTACACAGCACAGCATGGGGGACTGTCTTCCACCCAGGTCACCCCTTCCTTCCCCAACTCAACGGCTGTGTGCACACCTGCTCGGCGGCGGCGGCAGGCACTTACCATCATCCAGGTATAACTGGTCCAATTCCTCAGGTTCTTGCTTGACCACTACAGGAATAGGGGCCAAACTATGGCCACTGTCCTCACGCACCTCTGGCACTGCCGCTGGAGACTCATTTCTTGGAACTTTCTGCAGTTGTTGCTGCCGGTGGCCCACATCGGGAGGGAGGGCTGAGGGCTGTAAGCAGGTTGGCTCGTGGGCAGCAGACGGAAGTGGAGAAGAGGGGCTGTTGGGACAGAGCACTTGTTGGCAACCAAGGGAACAGCTACTGTTCAGATGTGGACTCACCTGCGGCTGCAGCCGGGCGGGTGGGGGCTGCTCAGGCGAGTTGGGCTGCATGGCCATGGGTCTCGGCACTTCCTGCATGGTGGGGGCCTCCGAAGCCGGTGACTGAAGTCCAAGGTGACCACTGTGGCCTGGGCTGGTGAGGCCCTTGGTGTAGGCAGTAGAGGAGAGGTCGTGGAGCTTCGGGCTTGCATTGGGAGGCGTGGTCATCAGTGTGCTCCTCTGTGAGCAGGGGGCAAAGCCAGCCACGAGGCAGGAGCCGGGATTGGGAGGCATGGCGAGCTGTTGGCTGAAGTAGGGCCTCGGCAGAGGACTAAGTCCCTGGCTCATTGGTCCACAGGTCAGAGCTGGCTCAAAGTCATCCGTGGGTTCTGTCTTTATAATTGGAACTGTGAGGAGGAAAGAACAAGTTAAATAAACATAAGTTGCAGATGGGTAGGCTAGGCTGTGGCTAGGATACCCTGTGCAAAACAAACAGCGTCCTGACTGAGCCCCTCTGTCTCTGCTGGTTCTCCCACCCAATTAAAAGCAGGGTGAGTCACTGGCTGAGAAAGTCACAGCTGGTTCTAATACGAAGAGGACTATTTTCCTTGGAATATCCCCCAGCACTAGCGTGCTATAAAAATCTATTTGCAAATGGCAGTAGGAGCTTTGGAGCCCAGGGCCTGTGGATTTGTAGCGCTCAAAGTGAAAACTTCAGCTTGGAGGTATTTGCTGTAATTCGGCTACTGACGACTCTTGTAAGTTCTGCTAATGTGGAAACTGAGCACGCATTGAGCTGGCTCCAGTGAGAATCCAGAGGTGGATGAACATCTGAGATAGCTGAGAAGCCACTAGACACGGAAAGAGAAGGACGCTTTCCTGTGGGCAAGTGCACCATGTCTCCACGCATCCCTCCTGCTTCCCACACCCAAGTGAGGACTCTGCAACCAGCCAGCCCCAGGAGACCTGGTAGCCCCGGGAGACCAGGCAGCCCCGGGAGACCCCAGAGTCCCAAGCAGGGCCTCCCAATTCTCCCTCTCCACTTTGAGCAAGAAGGCCCCCAGTTCAGGGAAGCACCACAGAGATAAAGTAGCCTCTGTGACCTGGAACTAGCCCCAGGCTGTGGCCAGAGCAGACTCCAGGCTTCTGCTCTGGGTCGGTTTCTACAGGAGAATGAGGAAGAGACCGTCAGGCAGAGAAAGAGGTGGCGAGTAGACCCTGAGCTCTGCTTTCCTCATTTGCTTCCTGGCCACGGTTCTCTCGTTAGTCTCCCTCTTCCCTCAGAGACCAGCTGGGTGGCTGAGATACTTCTCTGGTGACCCCCAGCAGCCCTGTGCTGTGTAAGCCGTGTGCCTGATGAACAGTTACAGAAGTCTCTATTGTATCTCACCTCTTCACACGCTAGGCATGCTTGGGTTTGGCAGCAGGTCAGCCACGTGAGGGACTGCCCAACCACGGCGGCCTCTTCAAGAGGCGCGCACACTCCACATACAAACACACATGCCGCGGAGGGAGGCCTGGCTTCTCCATGCATAAATAAAAGCATATCTGCATTTTGAGGAAAAATCTTTAGCCACGGTCTGAGCCAACAGGAATGTACATCTGTTCTTCATTAGAGCCAGGCCTCTGCGCCACCAGCTGCTGTAAGCCACGAACGTGGAGCTCTTCTGAAGCCTGGCTCCACTGGGAGCTTCCTGGGAAGGGCAGCCTCCCTCACAGCACAGTGCCCCCCACCTGGAGGTTCTGCCCTGGACTTGGGCTTGCTGGTCGAGGTGGCCTCTCCTCTCCTCTCGGTAGCAGGTCTTCATGGCCCTCAAGCACCAGCAGCTCAGCCGGTCTACAGAAGGCAGCAGAGCCGTTGGCGGCTGCAGCCTCCTCATCCCATTTTCTTTCCGTCTAGGCTTTAAGACGGCTCCTGGCTTCAGTGGGTGAGGCAGGCTCTGGAGTGGCTGAGTCTCAGGGGAAGCTGACATTTAGACGTTCCATCCGAGAGGACAACTGTGGTTCGTGCTGCTTGTATTCTCAGCTTGGGACTCTCGCACTCAGCCCAGAAGTCACACTCGGCTGAAGCAGTCCTGGGTCCTCTAGGTCAGTACATCCAAGTCCCAGGGTCCCCTAGGTATGACCCCCAGGAGGATCCAACAATGACTCACTCATAGAGTGTGACTTGAGCAGGTGAGCCAACAGTGAATGGAGAGCTGATCTTCATGTGATAGCCCGACAGCCTTCCATGAGACTGTGGGTTCCCTGCTTATGACACCTTGTCATGTGCTCATCATGACTCTGGAAACCAGGTTGCTTGTGCTGGATTCCTGCCAGAGACGCTACACACATAATGAAGCCAGGGTGACTACCCAGGAGTCAGAGGTCAGTCGGTCACATGAGAGAATGGGAAGGGGTCCACGTGCTGTCAGCGTTTCCTGTGAGTCAGACACGACAGAGGTGGGACATGGTGGCCTGGCAGTGGGCTTCACGGGCTGCCTCCCCACACGATCTATAAAGGTCCACCTGCCAGGAATCCAGGGTTGACCTCCAAGCCACCCCTGGGTGGCAAGGAGGGAAGCACCCTTGGATAAGGGAGAGGACCTAGTCACATAAGAAGACCAGGCACATGTTGAGATGGAGATACCTCAGGCTTCGGATTGTTTGTAGGTAGGAACTTGCTGGATTGATCAGTATGGGATCTGGAAGAGCTCCTCCCCAAGTCCTTCCCATTATCCTCCCCATCCATACTTCAGGAGTTAAATCCTTAGCTCCAAGAGTGGTCATTAATTGTCTCTGGAGCTGTGGTGGCAAAGGGACCCACAAGGAGTAGGGGCTCCAAGGCAAGTACTCCTCACACATAGCACTTCCTAGAAAAGCCTCCGAGGAAAGGCCTAATTCAGCTCGCCAGCCACCCTATCTGTCCTCTTGCCTAAGCCATGGGAATCCTGGGTTCCGTCAGGTATCAGGCTCCTTCCTCAGCAGGTTCCCCGACTGCTTTGTAGGATGGGAGGCTCTGCTCAGAACAAGAAAGACGGCGGACATCCTGGCATTTAACAAAAAAAAGGAAGGAAGGGAAACCCATCCCTCTGACATTAGAAAGTCCAATATATGAAATCAGCTGCGGGCCCCACCCTTCCTAAGGACTGCATCTCCCAGGAGCTGCCGAGGAGCAGGAAGCCCCTGGCCATCTGGGTTCTCCAGCTTGCAGTGAAATGTGTTATTCAGGTACTAACTCAGCTCCAGGCATGAGCCCGTCTAGACAGCTCTGTGGGGGTAAGCCATGCTTCAGGAACGACCCCCACTCCGTGTCAGTCCAGCTGGCTCGACCATGTTGTAAATCCAGAATTGGCAAGGAACAGGTAGAAGGCAGGCTCTGAGAGGCACCTAGGGGCAGAACCGTATCCAGCCAGTCTCTGTGAGCACAGGGCTGGCCTGAAACAGGGACCGATGTTGCTGAGCACGCAACAGAACGAAGGATCCTGAGTGTGAGTGGCTCCATTCTTAGATTCTTAGCCGGTCGGTATCCATTTATGAAGGTTCGGTTCTAAATGAGACTGGTCGTTTTCAGAGCTCATGATTTTTAAAAAGTACATGACTGGAAAGTTGAATTATTTCCAGACTAAGCTGCTCTGCTCGTGGCATCAGGTCCCTAGCCAGGTCCCAAGGCCAATGCAACTCTCCCATAAAGTAGCCTATACGATCTGTAAAACCCAGCCCCAACTGCCCAGCAGGACATGAAAGGTATAGTCCCAAACACCGCTGCCCAGGAAATGCCAGAGAATGCAATTTACCTGCCACACAGGGGCAGGGACAGTGAGCGTGGCCTGGTCCTGGGCCAGCAATCCAGAGGCCAGTCCAAGAGTGGGTGTGGTCGTTTCTCTGGGGAGCCCTGTAGATTCTGTTGTTAGGACCTGCTTAAAATGCCTCAGCCCTGAACTGGCCCAACATCTTGCCGACCGCCTCAGAGTCTGCCTGGATTTCGAATGGTCGCCTGGGCAAGATGAACGCCGGAGACTCTGCGTGACCACGAGGAACACGAATCCTCTCAGTTGGACTCCCAAGTTTCTATCTCTGGAGGGGCCGAGTGGACCAGGATGGGGATCTGGTCTGGAGCTTATGCAGTCCCTATTGTGGACCAGCTGCTACCCCCTTTTCCACTCTGTCTCGTTCTTTCTAAGCATCTGGGACTGGGACATGACCTCCATTCAAGAACTACCACCATAGGAGATGTGGCCTGTTTGTTTGATTGGACTGATGGAGACAGACTTGGGAATTACCATTGCAAGAACACTGTCTTATATCCAGGTCCACTACCCTCAGAGGCTGACCCCAGCCCGATGTTTGGGGGCAATGTCACACAGGGCCACACAAAGGGAAAGAAGGCACAGTGTTTTCCCCTGCCACCTGCTGACCCTGAGGTCTCCAGTTCTAAGGATACTGCCACAGTCCACACTTGACATGCTGTCCATCCCTGATGGAAGCTGCTGGGTCACACTCAAAGATGGAGGCCACCGATGGTTGAAGGGTCACTCAAAACAGCTGAGGACTGCTTGGAGACAGAGTGGCCTGTCCCTCTGGCAGAGAAGTGATCCAAGAGTCATATTCTGCCAGTCCTTCTCTGAGGTTCCCCATAACTGCCTCCTCAACTGGAATTACACACCACCCCTCACAGCATCCATAGAAACCCTATAAATCTCAAGACTGCCTGTGTCGTCTGCATTTCTCATGTGGAGTTGAGAGCCTTGTAGGATGGGGCCTCTTGCTTCCTATTAGTCAGGAAATAGAAAGAACGTGTGCTGCACAGAAGCCCCAGGCTCTGGTCTGTCTCCTGTGCCAGAGGGAAGCAGGAGTGTGACGCAATGTCTCCACGCTCGGCTGGGTGGGGGGCAGGCAAGGGGATCCGGTGCAGTGTAGCTCGCTGCAACGCTATGGAATGGCACACTGAAAACATCACATTACCAAAGCTGTGAGTTTATAACACACGGTTTATTATGGAGAGCAAACACATGAAGGATTAATGACAATCTTTTGGTCCAGCTGTCAGGTACAAAGAATGCCCTCATGAAGAAGGTGGGCTGCTGGCTCCTGCTGTGACTGGTCCCTCACACCCAGCACAAGACAATGCCATGTCTGTGTGGCCTTGAGAGGTGTGTCATCATGCACTTGACAGCCATCCACTCCAGTCCAGCAACTTTGCACAGCACAGCCCCTTGCAGGGCACAGAAGGACTCTCACATACAGGTGTTGGTGTGGGAAGTCCAGTCCTCACAGAGACTATTAGCTGTCAGCTTTGGCCTAGAGTCACCTCAGAGTTTGTGTCTCAGGCTGGGATTCACTGGCCTCCAGGATTCCTCCAAGCACACATAGGTGACACCACCAGGGACAGAGAGATGCTCAGTCGTGTGGATGGGGAAGGCTCATTCGTGGCCCCATCTCCTGCACCTCCTGCAATGATGCTCTGTGGACCAAAGAGCACTAAACAGCATCCCTGGCCTCTAGACTTGGTACTTCAGCCTAGCAAATGGTTTCCTGTTCCTACATGGCAATAGCAGGTAGAGGACGCCTTCCAATGAGGCCAGCAGGCTTCAGCGGGTGCCGCTGAGCAGGTCACGTTCTACCAACATTCCACTCCTAGCTAGGCCTTGCAGAATTCCACCTCTTAACATGTCCTTCCAGGTCAGGCTGGGAGGCTCTTTCTGGGAAGCTATGCTTCTAAAATGTCTTACAGGCACTCTCCAAAGGCTACCTGCTGTGTACAAGGTCGAGGCACAGAGTCTCTGTGGCTTGGATCTGAGGCATTCTACAGTATGTGGCTAAGGAATGTCTGAGCTGAGCCCCTAACTAGGACGGGGCTGTATGCACACAGAAGGCTCCCAGGAGGTCCATCTCTGCTTGCTGGCCACAGGCCCTTCTGAAGCCATCTACAACGGGAGTCCGGAAATAGGCAGTTCTGCCCAGCTGTCCTAGCTCCCTCTGCTGCCCTATGTCCAAGCTTGCTAGTGGTCAACTGATTCCTACCACACACATCTTATTCCGGAATTGGAGTGTATATTTCACACACACCCATTGACTCACTTAGGTGAATAGAGAAGAGGCAGCCAAAGGCTCCTCAACAGGACTCAGGAGAAGATGGAGGCTCCTGATTCACAGCGTGGCCTTGAACCTGAAGACTGACCACCTAGATAGATGAGGGAGATGGGTGAGGCCAGCTCACCTGCAGATTAACATAGGGTATATTTTCCTGAGAGGAGTCTGGGAAATCTCAGCCACACGGTTACGTTGGCTTCAACAACCTCCAGCTGGACTGGAGTGTGGCTCAGTGCTTGCCCAGGGTGCAGGACACCCTAGGTTTGACCGCCAGAACAGGGAGCAGGGTAAAGTATGACCTTTCTCCAAAACAGGCAAGTGGAACAAGGTGGCTCCTTCCTGGAGTGATGTGGGTATGTCTTTTGTCCCCTCTTGTGATGCCCGCAAAATGGGCCTGAGGATACAAAGACTATGCATCTGTGCCTGAGAGAACCCGAATGTATCTACTGTGGACCAGAGCCATGTAGATGGGCCCTGGTCTTTTTTGCCTGGGATCAGTCAAACATCACACTCTGTCTGTCTTTGTGCAGACAGACAGACAGAATGGTTCCTATTTTAAATGCAGCACTCTGGGGTATCGGCTCCAGCAGCTATCAGCACCTCGCAAACCCAACCATTTTATTTGGGAAAAGATGACAGCTTGCGAAGAAAATACGGACAATTAATTGAGCAAGCTTGCCAGCCAAGTTTCACTGACATCTGACCCTCGTGCCCCCAATTCCCTTGCTCTGCAGAGGACCCAGCACCTGACACACGAGGTGTGTGTGCACCAAGAGAAATGACACAATCGTGTAGATGGGGCTTTGCTTGGGTTTCTGTTGAAGTATTCTTGCCCAGCTCGGGCCTCGGTGTTCAAAGTGCTTCTGCATACCAAATGGGCAGCCACTGCTCACAATTGCAGTCACAGCACATGATACAGGGCGGAAACTATCATGACCAATGTGTGATCGATGGATTAATTCATTCCTACAGCTTAGGGTTCATCAGCTATGAGACAGTAGGAGCTGCCTAAAGATTTTGAGGAAGAGCTGTGGGTACACGGCCTGCTTCACCAGGCATTCTGGACATCTGTCAATCACAGACTGTGGGAGCCTGTTTTCAGGTTCCTCAAGGCTTTACCCAGCAGGTCCGCATAGAGAGAATGATTGGACCACGGGCCTGAGTGCAGGTGTCTGAGATGGTCTGCACTTGGCTGTGCTGGGGGGAGGTCTTTTGCGCCACCCCTTGGCATTTCTATAAATACCTTAGGGCAGGGCCCATTGGAGTAGGTTCCAGGCCCTCTCAAGGCTATCCTGTATTTTCTATCTGTTTATCTCCACACTCTAAATCCTTCTAGCTAATATTTCCTGCTGCTCGCACTCAAGAAAACTCTGGGGAACTGTGGGGTTGGTGGGTAAATGCCCCGCAACAGACCATACCTTACTTCCTAAGCTCTGCATCTAGAGAAGTTGGGAGAACTTGGATGCCCCCAAACTCATGTTGAAGTACCAGTCCCCAATAGGACTATTAGGAAATGGGGCTTTTAGGCCTCCCTGGGGTTAGCGACTGATGTTTGACCAGCTGGGGGCATCTTGTCACTGTAGTGGAGCGGGCGGTCAGGCACCCTTATAGATCCCCTTTCTTGTCCACAGTGAAACCTGACTACAGGCAGAAACAGGCACTGAGTGACCTGATGCCTTCCCATGGCCTTCACAGTAAGTATGCTCAGTACAAGTGAGGACTTCTTCCATCCATGTCCCCTTACGGTCCGCCTACATTTTCAAGCAAACTCAAGTGTTTTGTCTTGAATTACTTTACCAGCTATATTTCCAGTGCTGGACAAAAGAGGTTTTGTTCCAAGTCTAAAACTCCTAGAAAATAAAAGTCAGATTGTCTTCATGGCAGAGTGACATTAAAGCCTAGCCTCACCATCAACGTAAACAGCCCAGGAATGATAACCTGGGGGTAAGATTTCAGGGGTGAAGAACACATAGAGCCATCCAAGTCCTGGCCAAAAGGCTTCACACATCTTGCCACCGAGTGTCCATAGATCCTGCAGGTCAAGGACCCGAGAGCCGGCAGATGGAAAGGCACACCTGCCATTCAGCATGCAAACTGGCTGTGCTGGGGTGTGGCTTCCAGCTTCCTGGGAACATGGGAGCCAGTCACCAGGAGAGCTTTGACCTGGAGCTTAGACGGAGGGATGTATTGGGGGGGGGGGTGTGCTTAAGGAAGTTGGTGTTCCAGCAGAATGTACCAAACTGGAGGACAGAAGCTCCGCCCCCTGGGGGCTGGAAATGGAAGGTATCCCCAAGCATATGCCAAGGCTGGCTGGCTCAAGCCTTTTGTACTACACCTCATTAGGTCTTTTCATCTGTCCTGCGGGTTGGGAATATCCCCTTTACAGAAGCATCAAAGAGAACATGGAGGTCAGACGTGTCGCCAGGTCCTAGCTCCCAGCAACGGAGCAGTTCTTGACCCAGAGAAGGAAGGGAACAGCCTTGTTGTCTGTGAGCACTAACCCACAGCCCAAATGGATCAGCTGGGACACAGCCAGGTGGGGAGGGATAAGGACCATTTATGCTTGATGGCCGCAGTGGTCACAAAAGGCTATGCACACCAAAAACATTCAGCAACGCCATTCTATCCCATACTGCCGAAGCTGCTCTTTGTGGCAGTAGCTCCCCCTCCAGCAGCTGGGGCTCAGGGTCTGCGATACTACACAGGACAGAGCTGGGTGGGGCAGCCAAGGACCTGAAAGTACTTCACAGGCAGCATCTGGCAGGCATCTCTGTTGGCAGATCACAGGCGGAGCTACCTTCTGCCCACCCTCCTGCCCATGCACGCCTCGGTGCTCAGTCTCCTTGGGTGTTCAGCTCACTCTGACTCACACTTTTGTTTGTTTTTGGTGGCACATGGCCCTTGGATTTCTAAACAAAGCTACCTTCCTGCCCTCCATCCTAATGGTCTATTGTGTCCTGTTATCTCTCCATGAGAGGCCATAGGGCAGGGCTCCCTGGGCCTCCCTCTCCAACCCCAGTAGTTGCAGGGTTTCTATCCTTGTGGTTCCTTGGTGGGGGCACAAACGTCACAGCCTTCCTTTCCCAGCGGTCCAGGTGTCCCATGTGCTCCGTGGTTTGTTCTCTCTCTTGTCCTGTTATCTTCAGGGCCACCTTCTACCCTTCAGCTCCTTCCCCATGAGAAACCTGAAGGTCCATGGAAGCGTGCGTGCACACGGATGTGCCACACAGTTAAGAGGTCTGCATCTCTCAAGGCCATCATGTTAGCATCTAGGCCAGGGTGCCGCCAGCTCTCCCTCCAGTGTGAGGTCTTCTAACATCTGGGGAGACCTGAGAGACCACAAGGTGCAGAAATGGCTTCTTCTAGTGCCTACCATTCCTCATGGATGCAGAAGGCTTGTACAGTGCAAGAGTCCATTGTCTTTATCCTCATTACATTGGCGTCAGAATGAGAAACGGAGTCCCTCCTCACTGGAGATGGATTTGAGAGTTTAAGGGGTCAGTACTCCTTAATCCAGAGGTCTGGTCAGCCCTTGGCCGTTCTCCCAAATGTCTACTGACCAGTGTGTCATTTGAACATCGAGGCACACACCTACCACAGTTACAACAGCCAGTTGGTTACTGAGGTCGTTAGGAAGTTGAGAGTAGTTACCACCTGCAGCTCCAGGAACCAGAGACGGCTCTCACTTGCCCAACCTGACCTCTGCTCTCTCCACAAAGACTTCCTTTAGCTTGTAGGAAGGAAATCAGGAAGCAGAGTCCCCAGAACTAACATCGCTTTACACGTCACACATCACACTGTGATCCCTGTCGTTTGAAGTCTTCTGGGCTCTTTAAAGAAGGAAGGCTCAAGCTGAATGAGGGTGAGTGAGGGAAACTGTCCTGCCCTTCATACTAACAGTCTATTGTGTTCTGTGATCTCTCCATAAGACACCCTTGGAGCATGGCAGTCCTCAGCCCCCTTCTCCAGCCCCAGGCTTCTAACAGGAGAGCCACTGCATGACAGGCAGTGGGTACACAGGCAGACAGCCATAGGCTGTGCACAATACTGCCATGTCATCATGGTCTCTGCACCCAGGCCTGGGGAGTCACAAGTTGAGGCCTGACATTTTCATTGGAGTCCTCGTCAGGGCAGTGACTGAACTACAGGGCCCATGATGCCAGAAATCCATCATAAGGCAGGGGCTCTGCTTCCATAGTTAGGCCCAGGTCCTCTCTGCTCAAGTGCACCCAAGTCTCCATGATTCCAGAAGCTAACGATACAACCAAGAATCTGGCAGAAATAGTTTCCCTGATTTCTCAGAGATGGAAACATATCTTGGCAACTGGTATAGGCCAGAAAGATGCACTTATTAACAACCAGGAAGGGTTCAAGAAAGTTCCTTATGGTATTTTATTCTCCAGATCACACATGGCTCCATCCCAGAATCCATGCAAAGAAATGCTTGTATGTGTGTGTGTGTGGGGGGGGGGGGGAGCTTAGAGATTCAAGGACTCCTGATCCTAGGAGTTCTGTCCTTGTGGGTGTCACCTGCTCAGGGGTTGCTTGATGACACTGGTCCCACTGAAGTGTTTTTCCTGTCCTACAGTCATGTGCTGGTCTCTGACACCAGGTGAGTCTCCGTCCTCACACAGGTCCCAGGGCTGGGGGTGGGGGTAGGTATCCCCGGGTCAGGACAGGGAGCACTCAGTCTCATCTGCACAACCCTCCCCTGGCTGGGATGTGTGGTTGGGAGAAAGCTGTTCTAGGGGCTCAGACTGGCAGAGATGCTCACCCTGGAACGCAAACAGGAGACATCCCCATCCCCGTCCGGCACCCTGTAATTCTAACTGACATGTTGGAATAAGGGCTCAGACCTAGACATTCCTAGCATAGCCCCCATCTCATGTTGGTGTCCATCTCAGACCCCACGGCCCAGGGAGGAAGACAGTCCATCTCCCTTTCAGGGAGTAAAGCAAAACCAGTGCCAGACAAGCGACTCGGGGAGCCCGGGAGGCCCTCTCCGGCTGGGTCTGGGCACTCGGAAGCCTCCTCTCAGGTTGCAGGTGCTTTTACCATCTGCGCCTGATGACTATCCCAGAGACACCACCCGGCCTGGTGCAGGATTTCCAATGGGATGTTCCCATTCTGCAAACGGTGCCTTACGTTCAAGTGGAAACTTTTTCTCTTAGACACACCCCAAATGGGGATGGTGGGGGGAGGGGAGGCCAAGCTGCCCTTCCAGGGCCACCACAGACCATGCACTAAAGACATCAGCCACCCAGAACCCAGAGGTCCTAGACACTCATCCTTTTTTCCTGCCACCTGACTGACCGTCACAGTTTGAGAGTAAGGAAGGAGGATGGTGTGCAAGGTAGGCATCAACCAGGTGAGCTTATCATGAAGAAAGCTAATTGCCAAGAGGTGTTCCTCCTGCTTCATAAGGAGCAGAATACCTTGGGCACCTTGATTTGCAGCACCCTGAAACTCAAAGGAACCTGTACAAGGGGAAGTTTTGTGCAAGATTAGGACCAAGGTGTCTGATGCAGCCCATTGAAGCATCCTCACACCTAAGTCTGAAGGAAAACTAAAAAGTGAGCTTTGATTTTAAATACCTATGGATGAAAATGAATTTCCCAGGTAGGGTTTAAAAGGATTTATTCCTGTTTTCTCAGATACCTAACAGCATATTTTATGACCTTAAGAACCCGTGTCCACAGTGGTCACAGATATGTGAAATGCAGATGTACATGAAGCCCACTTAATAATACAGGAAGACTTGGGGTAGAGGGGAAAGACTTGTAACTTCACAGCCAGTGTCTAGGGAGCAAAGTATAAGCGCTACGGTGCCAGGTTAATTAAGAGCCTCTCATGTGCCCTGGAGGGTCTCTGGGACTCATCCGCATCGATCCGAGAACATGGGTGCTATGAATATAGCCATTTGTCAGCATCAGCCTTCTCAGAGATATATATCCCAGAGCAACAGATGGCACAGAGCATGGAGGGTGAGCGCCAGACAGAACACGGGACACGGGAGCTGGGGTTCTCCATCTGTGTGTTTATTTATTTTAAAAAAAAAA
>CABHPR010098467.1:10802-31933 GCA_902168415.1 Peromyscus melanophrys | reverse complement strand
GGGGGGGTGGCGCTAGAGGGAGAGCTTTCTCACCAGGTCTCTGGGAAGGCCCTGTGGGTGTGGGCAGTGAAGTGTAGCTGTAGCTACATATGGCCTGGCCCTCTGACCAGATGCCACTGGGGCTCAGACAGTCCCTGATGCTTCGGAAACCTGGGCACATAGCAAAGCCTGGTGGCACAGGCAGCCCCAGGGGAGGGCAAGAGAAGAGCCCATAGGACACAGAGGGTGCCAAAGAGCTGTGAGGAGGACGTGACAGAGCTGGGTGTATGCAGTGAGCAGTTGGTAGTATAGAAATGTTGAGAATCTGCACAAGTGGAGAGAGGCCTGCCAGCTGTGGGCTTGTCTGCAGGCCTTTTCTCTGCTCCCAGAGGGTTTGGACGTGAGCCCTGGCAACTCACCAGCTCAGCGTGTATCCTGTAAACAGTCCACTGCGTGTCTGCAGGAGATAAGACTGTGACACCTCATCAGAGTAGCGTCTGCAGACTTGCGCTGCAGACGCCTTAGCATCTCATACGTGCGCTGCCTGGTGCCTCGTAGATGGCCAGTGTGTCTGATGTGGGGGCTGAGGGTAGAACCCAGGGCCTCTCACATGCCCTGTTGTGTGTTTGTGTCTGTCAGTCTGTGTGTCTGTCTCTGTGTGTGTCTGCTTGTCTCTGTGTGTTTGTATGTCTTTCTGTACGGTTTTCCCTCTTTGTATATATGTATTTTACTAGTCTGTTTTGCTCAGGATTTAAATCAGCAATCAGGACAGGCCTTGGCTCTTTGGCTGGGTCTCAGAACCTCTTTCAGTCTTCCTCTCCCTCCTCTCCCCTCCCCTCCCCGCCACCTCCCACCCTTGTTCACTCTCCCTCTCAGCATTGAGTGAGGTGGCTTGTCATGCAAGGGCATGATGCTGAGGAAGGCCCGGTTGTAGCGTCTCTTGTGAGTTTACACTTGAATCTGGGTCCTCCATCATGTTCAGACCACACTCAGATTTACCAGACTGCTGACTGGGAGTCTGTGGACCCTAGGCTCGCAGCATACCGGGGTCTTCACGGTGGCTGCTGTTCTCTCACACCAGGGTGGAGAATGGGTTTGGGTGCCTGGCCCAGAGCCCTTCCTCCTGAGCTGTGTGGACTCCTGGCCTCCTTGGCACCAGCACTGGTCCGGCCAGTTGGGCGGCATTGCAGCTGACTGAAGCTGAGAGATGCTGGCTCACTGCCCACTGTGGCGAGTACAGGTGGCTGCAGTGCATGCACGAGAGGCCTGTGGTCAAGCTGCTTGGAGTTGAGGCAACCTGGGGACTGGCTGAAGTGACTGTGGACCTTAACCTTTGGGGAGCTGGTTAGCACATGCTGGCCCTTATGTCCTAGAGTATAGGCACATCTGCACCTCTCAGGTGCTGCGTCACCAGGGAGGCCCGCCCCGTCTCCCTCTGTCCTCCCCACCTGTCCTGAGTCAGCACGGTTACTCAAGTGGTAATGCATCCCAGGCTGCTCTCCCCGTTTCTGCATGGAGAGCAGGGCTCAGCCAGGAAGGAGTTTGCCATACTGGCGTGAGGACTTGAGCACCCTCAGGAAAAGTTGGGGGTCATGTGTCTTTAATCCCTGTGCTAGGGATGGAGACCAAGGAATCCTTGTGACGCAGTGACCAGCTAGCTGATAATTGGTAAGTTCCAGATTCAGTAAGACCCTGCCTCATAAAATAGGGTGCAGAGCAACTGAGGAAAACATTGATTTTACACACCCATGTATGTGTGTGTGCATGCATGCACACACACCCAAGAACTTATCCCTTTCCCCTCAGAGTCCTTGCTTGCCCTGTTGGGCCAGGTCTGCACAGCCCTTCCAGGTACTTCCGTAGAGCAGCAGCAGGGACGGTGGGTGCAGTTGGCATGGTCCTCCTGTTGGTGACTAGACGGGTGGTTGGTTCGTCCTCTTCCCTTTTCCCATCGCTGTCTCTGAGCCCCACTCAGCCATCCAGGCCCTCCTTCAGCTATCCTTCCTCCCTGCCGAACACCTAAGGTGTCCAGTTGGTACTGTCCAGTCCCAGCCACGTGGGGTGCTGGTTCTTCTTCTGGGCACTAGATCCTGAGGCTTGATGGACCCCAGGGCACTGTCTGAGCTCACATCTGTGCTTTTGGCCAGCTGGCTGGGCCCAGATCCTGTGTGCACAGTAGCAACAACCCCTCTTCTGTTCTCCCTTGGCCTGCTCTTGTTTCCCGGGCTACGTCCATTTTGTAGGGAATTCAGGGTGAGTGCCAGGTCATCTCCACAGCGAAGACGGGGTCCCCCTCTGTGAATGGAGTGATGTCTGGGATCCTGTTAGGGGCGGCCAGGTGAGGGAGCCACTGTGAGATGCTGACTTCTTGTAGAGGTGGCCAGACCACCTGTTGCACCTGTTCTAGCCTGTCCTATCTTCTGCTTTGTGTTGTGGCCAGAACAAGAGGGGGCCACAGTACCCATTCATCTAGGCCAGCCTCCTGTCTGTTCCTCAGGCTATGCAGAAACCCATGTCTAAGTTTGGGGTCCCCGCCCTTAAGGTTACCCTCACCCCCTATTGCCCTTCACTTACAACTCTTAGAGACCCGTCCAGTGTCGGTTTTGCCATTAGATGAATAAGGACACCCAGGGGCCACTCTGCTGCTGTGTTAGGGTGGCACATAGCTGGCTGAGTCCCTGCTATGAGTCACCCTAGGTTCCCAGAGCTTACACAGCCGCCATTGAACAAACTGTGACCTACACATCCCTGGGAAGCCAGGGCAACCCTGTCCCCTTCCCTTACTTACTAGAGGAGCTCTTGGGAGGCTGGAGCCTTGGCTGCCAGAAACAGGGCCACACTGGACTGGGTCCTGCCCTCCTGCTGCTGACCGAGGTTTCCTGTCCTGTGTCCTGGCTTTCTGTGTAGTGGTTGGTTGTTTGGTAGGATAGCTTTTGTTTTCTTGGGAGTTGAGTCTGTTTTAAATCTCACGGGTTAGCTGATGTGAAGCTCACTGTGCTTCAGTGGGTGTTAACATTCCAGCTGCTGTCATATCTGGGAGTGGGCCCAAAGGCCTCCTGTCTAGACACTCCCCACCATGAGTGGGATGGGAGACCAGAGCCTCTGGTGTTCAGCTTGGAGGTGTCCACCCTGCATGCCCAGTGCTCGGCAGCTATGGTGATGACCACTTCCCAGCAGCCGTGAATGGCTGCAGCAGTTACAGCTCCCAAGTGGGCCTTGGGCATCTTGGATGTCAGGGCCCCCAGCTTACAGCTACCAGTGTCACAGGGCTTGGTCCTTCAGGTCTCAGCAGCCTCTGGAAGTTGTAGGGACCAGGACTATCTCTGTTTTCTTGTGGTCAGGTTTCTTAAACCTGCTCCCATCTCCTTCCATCTTGTGGGTCCTCAGGCTTGCATGGTCAAGTGCCTGTCCCTGCTGAGCCCGCTCCTGCCGAGCCACCTTCTGGTTGCAGGGTGAGGTGGTAGGGTTCATTTCCATTTTCCTTCATGCTGCTGTCTGGTTGAAGAGGTTGTTTGCCTCCGTGGAACTGTCCTAACACCCATGTCACAAGTCAGTTGTCTGCCCTGGGGATAGGGATGGGGACGGGTATGGTAATGCTCTCCTCATCCCAGCACTCAGGAGGTGGAATCAGGAGCATTGGGAGTTCAAGGACACCCTGGACTGTAGTTTGTTTACACAACATCACCTGGCAGCAGGGCGTCTAGTCACCCTGAGAACGGTTCCTCGTGGCTTCTACACCACTGCACACAAAGCCTCTGGGTTTTGGTTTCTGTGGTGGTTCCCGAGGACCTCCTGTGGTAAAACCATGTGATCTGACCACCACTCCTGCTCAGCTTACAGGGTGGCCCTGGAGTGGGAGCAGGTCTAGTTTGAGACCTAGTAGTATGTATTTGGGGAGACAAAGGAAAGAGCTGGGAGTGCCTTGCTGTATGAGGCTTGAGGAAGAGCAACCTCTGATGCTTTGCACATTGACGGGCATCCCAGAGGCTCTGCGCCTTCTTGGGAGTGAAGGGCCCTATTGTTTCTTTTGTTTTTTTGAGACGGGGGTTTCTCTGTGTAGCTTTGGAGCCTGTCCTGTACAGTGCTCTGGCTTCCTGCTCACTGGTGATGGACTTCCATGTTCTGTGTTCTAGGAGGAGCCGAGGAAGGTCTGCTTCACCTACGACCTGTTCCTCAATCTGGAGGGCAACCCTCCTGTAAACCACCTGCGCTGTGAGAAGCTCACCTTCAACAACCCTACCACCGAGTTCCGCTGCAAGCTGCTCATGGCTGGCGGGGTGAGTGTGCCTGCCCACCACCTCTGCTCTGTGCTTGCTCGCTGCTGGTGTGGCTGGGCCTGGGTGGCCCTTAACTGGTGGGGCCTGCAGCAGCCTGAGGACGTGGAGGGGTCCATGGACAAGGGCAGACAACTACCGCTGGACTGGCTGCTGAAGGAGGAGTTGGCAAAGCCACCTGCAGTGACCTAAGGTCACACGGCATGCCCAGATGCTAGGCTAGGCCTGTGATGGTCTGGCAAGGAGTGTGGGGATGTGGGGAGGGGCAGTTGGTGTAGTTTGTGTGGATGTGGGGGCATGTGGGGATAGTTTGTATAAACATGGTAATGGTTGATGGTATGGGTGTGTGATTATGCATGGAGTGTGGTGTTCTGCTGTATGTGTATTATTTGAGGTCTGTGTATGTATGTGGCATGTGTAGTTGTAGTGTGGAAGGTATGTGTCCTGTGTTGTGCCTGGTGCTCAGAGTGTCTGTTTAATGTAGGGGTGTGTGTTCTTTGCAGGTTATATGTGTACCTACTTAAGACAGCGTGATGTTCTTAGCTGTGTGCGCATTGTGTGTGGTATGTCGGGATGTGAGGTAGAGATGTATGGGCTGTGTGGTGTCATTTGAGATGTGTTTGAAGTGTGTGTGCATGTGTGTTGGGGCTTGTGTGTAGTGGTCTGTGGTGTGTGTGTGAGAGAGAGAGAGGCGGGGGGGAGGGGTGAGATGGTCTATGGGGTGTGTGGGTCTGTTTGGTATTGGAGAACTGTGGGGCTCCCTCTTCCCCAGGTCCATGGCAGCCAGGGTATGTTTCTGGATCAGGTACCCCTTTTCTCTTGGTTCTGTATAGCCAGGTCTCACAGGAACTGCCTTCCTCAGAATGGAAGTGGTTGTTCCCAGTCAAGGGTTTGAGTGGGTTTCGAACCCTGCATGCTGCCTATGAAGCTCTCTGCCTGCCTGCGTGGTGGTCAGGCAGTGGCAGCCTGGGATGGACTCGTAGACCTGATGCTGCTGCTCAACCCTCCTGGGATGGCTGAGGGTGTGTGGGTGTGTGCAGAGGCCGCTCCGCCCTGCTGCCCTACACTAGGAGCCGCGTATCCACAGCGTATGTAGGCGTCCCCAGGGCCCCAGGTCAGCTTCTTGGGAGCGTCAGTGTCTCAGGCCTCTCCAAGCCTCTCGGGTGCCGGGGGAGGTATTACCAAGCTGTGGAGAAGGTTCTCAGGACATCACCTGGACATAGCGTAGGAGGAACGGGGGGAGCTCTGTCCAGCCAGCCTCGAAGAGAGACTCCAGTGAGGTCCCAGAGTGCTCCTAGGGAACTGGCTAGCCAGACACTCTGCAGCCTCAGGTGGCCTGGCTATGGGATGATGGCGCTCAGGTGACTCCCAGGACCAGGTAACTGTGGCTCTGTGTTGTTGGCCTTTTCTGGGTTGTGAATATCTGTGGGGGTAATGCTTGTTGTCCAGGAGCTATGGGCACTGGGGAACTGGAGATGGCATCATGTTAGGGTCCTATGTCCCTGCAGTGGCTCCAGGATCTGTACTTGACTCTGCCCCCAGGAATGACCAGACTGTGGTCCCCACTGCTCTAGCCGGGCAGTCAGCAGTACCCAGCTCAGGCTTAGCTGCTTATGGCCTGGGGCTGTTTATGCCATGTAATCTGGCTCCTGTGGCAGCCGGTCTGTGCGCCATCCCTACCTGGCCTCGAGCATCTTGGCAGGGAACACAAGCTGCTGGCCCTGGAGGCCAGGCTGGCTGGCAGGTGGAAAAGAATACAGGCCATGCAGGGCCATCCAAGTCCATCTGCCCTGTCCTGGAAGCTGCTTCCTCACAAGACCACTGTCCTGGGGCTCGGGCCTCCCAGGTGCTTCTAGGAAGTGATGTTCACGAGCCCAGCTGGGGACACAGCCTCTGTAGGAGCCTCGCCTCTGTTGTGGTTGGGCAGGCCCCAGTGAGCAAGTCAAACCAGGGCAGGTCAAGTTACTGCCCTCTTGCAGTGTGGTGTCACGTGACTGTGGAACATCAGCTTCCCCAGATGAAAGGTGTGCTAGTTGCAGAGCCCAGGTGCCCGGGGTCGAGCACCACCTCTTCGGCCAGCCTGAGCCCTTTTCTTGAAGCTTGTGCGCCCCTCCCCACCCCCACCCACTCCCGCGTCTGCTGCCCTCCACGCGATGTCTTGGCCTCCATCTCTATGTGAACTTTATGTTTGGAGGCCAGTCCCAAACTGCTGCGGGTGTCTTGGGAGCTGCTGAAGCAGGGCGCCACTTCCTGGGTGTCAGGCCAGTCCTCATCCCAGCCTGTGACCCTGAGCTGGCCAGTGCTCGCAGCGGCCCCAGCTCTGGCCACTTCAGCTCTTCTCTTGCCCCCTCTTGTCCTTGGTCCTGTTCTTGGCCTCTGCCTTGCTGCTCAGGCTCTGTGTGGCCAGATGCAGCTGCCTGTACCTGAAGTGAGGAAGGCTTGTCCCCAGCTGCATCTGTGCTGATCCCTCAGAAGCCACTTGGCTACCACCAGCTTCTGCCTCTCCTACTGTGCCTCCCTCCAGCCTCCTCCTCAGCACTCAGTGCCGTCTGTGGCCCCAGCTGCATCTCTTGCTTTGCCACAGCCTCTGAATCTTCTTCGCCAGGGCTCCAGTCTGCTGGCCAGGGTCCATCCTGAAGGCCTCGAGGCCGTCTTGGTCCCCTGCTGCTCTCCATCACAAGGACAAACCTGTGACTCTTCTGGGCAGCTGGCCTCCGGCTCCCTTCTCCCTCCCCAGGAGGCCAGCTCCACGGCCGCCAGCCCATCGCCTGGCGCCTGTGGATAACCTCTGTCTCTTCTTTGTCACTAGGTGATGGTAATGCCCGAAGGAGCGGACACGGTGTCCAGGCCCAGCCCCGACTACCCCATGTTACCCACAATTCCACTCTCTGCCTTCTCTGACCCCAAGAAGAACAAACCGTCCCACGGCTCCAAGGTTAGTGAGGTGGAAGGCCAGCGTTGCGGAGCATGGGCCTGGCCACTGGCAACTGCAGGCCATTGCCACCATCTGCTGAGCCCGGCCCTGCACACCTGCCGCCTACACCCCGAGCCTCTGCTCCTGCTCCTTGTCACTTTGCTAGCTAGCGTGGCAAGGAGTAGTGCTTGTGATCCAGCTGCTTATCCTGTGCCCTGCTCCTCTTGAGTCGGGCCTCCTGGGCCCTCTTTCCTGTCCAGCGGTCATTTGCCTCTGGTAACTGGGCAGGGCATTTCCATCATTGGTCCCTTGGCTACCTTCTCGGTTCCAGCAAAGACAGGCCAAACCTGCCCGTGCCACTTCAGGTCTGCTGGTCAGCAGTGCTGGCATGGAGCCAATTTGGGGGATGCTGGGAGTAGTGTGTGTGAGACTGAGCTGAATCTCAAGGACACACGTTTCATCTCGTCACTCAGCCCTCCGGAACGTTCTCACTGGGCCTCCTGGAGCAGCCACCCCAGCCACAAGCTGGCCAGTGCTGTCAGCACCACCATGACATCTGAACCCAGAGCCCCAGGCCCGTCCCTCACGACATGGGGGCTTGGCCCTCTTGGGACCCTCGCTGGGTGACTGCTGACCTTGTGTGTGTCCTTCATTCGGCGTTCTTGCTTCGCTTGCCTCTAGGGCATTATCAGCGGGGCATACCCGTGACACCGAGCACCCTTGGGCCATCTTATCCATGGGCACCACAGGAAGAGACGCAAGTACCAGGGCAGGCTGCTTCCAGCTCTTTCCACAAGGCTAGCAGGCCTGTGGCATCCTCAAGCTGGTCAGCATCTTGGAGTCCTAACCGGATCCTGATGTCACCCCTCACTGACCTTTGGGGGTTGGAGGAGAGGCCAGGCTTTGCTAGCAACCTGGGGCTTCTCCCCAGCCATTGTTTGGAGTCCACGGAAGCACTGAGGCTAGGGTGCTGTCCCGTGTGAGGTCCTTCCTGGCGGTGAGCCTTCTCTAGCCCCTGCTGTGGCCACTGCACTGGCCCCGCACGTTTCCAGGCAGCAGTCTCTTCTCTTGGGATGACTCCCAGAAGCCCGCCTTAGAGCACGTCCAGACCTGAGTGTCAGCCCCCGGGCCACCCTGGCTGAGCCGTCTCCGGTGGCCTGCGGCAGGAGCCAGGCCACCCAGACCTGTCCCTGGAGGCACTGATTGTGTCACCCTGATGGGCACCAGGCCACAAGCCTTGGCAGCCTCCCTGAAGTGCACTTCTTTACTGCTGAGGAGAAAGGGCAGCATCGAGCCCATGGCAGTCCCCTCCTCACTGACTGCTTTCACAGTGTTTGAGATTGGGTCTCACTGTGGAGCGCTAGTTGGTCTGAAACTCCATAGTTGCCCAGGCGTGGCCCCAGGAAAGTGGCTCTTGTCAACCACGCACAGCTGTGGCACATTCTCATCAGCCACTCTTGCCCCGCACCCCTGTAGGCCTGTCCTCTGCAAGAGAGGGTGAGGCCTGCACCCTTCCCGTCTCTTGCCTCCCTTGTCACTTGCTGGGGCACAGTCCTCCCACCCCCAGTTGCTCTGGTGCACTCATCGCCAGGCCTCATGCCAGCCTCAGTGTTGTCAGGTTTGCGGGAACATGGCCAGCAGCATGGGCCACAGTCCTGAGGCAGCTTCATCTGTCCCTAGACATCTGAGTGGTCCAAATGTGCTGCTGAGCCCTTCTTGCCAGGTGCTCACCCCACCAGCTTGGTGTCCTTTGTGGTCCTTTTAGAAATACCTGGGTCCTGGGGTCTGGCCTGCGTGGGAAGAGCTGGCACCTGGCAAGCTCTGAGCTGTCTGCCTGGCCACGGCCGTACCTGCTGGAGAGGAGGTTAGAACTGGTGGAGGCATGGATTGAGCACTCCAGAATGGTCTCGGTGACTGGGTGTGGAGAGGGTATAAGGGAGTACTGCCTGTCGGCCTGCGACCCTGCTCACAGTCATGGGCACTGGCCTCTTTTCTGAGCCCTCACTCTGTGAGGTAGGCACTCCTTCCCACATTCAGAGAGAACATGGGTGCAGAAAGCTGGGCGTCCCCACTGGGCCCCATGGCTAGGACAGCACTGCTCTGCCTGGGTGGGGGCCCATGCCTGTCAGCCTGAGCCCTCTGGACTCCTAGGTCTAGCTTTAGAAGAACCACCTAGGTTGTCTGCCCTGTGCTATGCCCACCCTGTCAGCTTGGAGGTGCTGGCTGCCCAGCTCAGCTCCAGGATGGATTTTGAGCTCCAAGGACATGGACTAGGGCCTTGAGAGAGGCTGACTACACCTTCCAGTCAGTGCGCCTCGGTCTCCAGATGTGGGTAGCTGCAGGCGCTGGTGGCCGTGGTCGCCCCACAGGTCTGTGGGCATGGCTCTGCTGTGTCTGTTGGCTGCATCCTTTTACTCTGCCGATTCTCTCTCTGCACAAACAGGCGCTTCAGCCTTTGCCCAGGCCAGGGTGGCAAAGTCCGGCAGCCCCACGGTGCTGCTAACACGTCTTCCTCACCTTCCCTGCTTGGCCTTGCAGGATGCCAACAAGGAGAGTGGCAAGGCGTCCAAACCGCACAAGGTGGCCAGGGAACACCGTGAGCGGCCACGCAAGGACTCAGAGAGCAGGAGCTGCTCCAAGGAGCCAGAGCGCGAGTCCAAGAGTGCCAAGGACGCTGCGCGCAAACTGCCCAAGGAGGAGAAGGCCCCAGCACCCAAGGCTGCTTTCAAGGAACCCAAAATGGCCCTAAAGGAGGCGAAGCTGGAAAGCCTGTCCCCCAAGGGGGCGTCCCAGCCCCCTACCCTGCCCAAGGCCTCCAGCAAGCGGCCCGCTGCCACGGACTCACCGAAGCCCAGTGCCAAAAAGCCTAAGAAGAGCGGGTCGAAGGGGGCACGGCGTGCCCCCGGCACCTCACCCCGCGCCTCCTCTTCCTCCTCCTCCTTCTCCGACAAGAAGGTAGCCAGGGACAAGAGCAGCAGCAAAGGTGACAAGGGGAAGGTGGAGAGTGAGTCTCGGGAGGCCAAGCGGACCCAGCAGGCTGAAGACTCAAACTCAGAGGATGAGGCCTCCTTCCGGTCAGAGGTGAGCAGGTGGTGCTGGGTGCCCCTTTCCAGGCTGCTGTCTCCCCTGCACCAGCTCTCCCCTGCCCACTCAGTAGTCGCTGAGGTCCCTAGGTGGTATGGGCCGTGTGGTTCAGAGCCCCAGCCCTGGTGCCACCCACTGGACAGGCTGTGGCTTTGGTGGCTAGCCAGACGACTTCGAGATCAACCAGACAGTTCACCCTCTGAGGTCTTGCCTTCCTGGTGGATCTTGGCCCTGCTCTCCTGTCAGGAGGACAAGTGATGGCCACAGAGCTACCTAGAGCTCTTTCTCTGGGGCCCTCCTGTATCCCGCACCTGCCCCACACAGCAGGGTACAGGTGCAGGATACCTATTCCTGGGGGACTGCCTGCCTGTGTCAGGGCCGTGGGCTCCTAGCTGTGGAGACGAGTGCTCTGTCCCCTGGAGTTGGGGCTGTGTGAAACTGTGGCTCTGTGTGATGAAACACCCTCCTCCCAGGTGCCAAGACGGGCACTTAGGGCAGCTGTGGAGCCAGCCATGCCTGAGCTGTGGACTGGTGTTCTGGTCCCAGGCAGGGAGCTCTCGGGACACTCTGTGGGCACTTCCCTCTCCTGAGGCCACTGCTTCTCAGGCTGGAGCTGAGTGTAGATAGTATGTGACCCAGGAGCACCCCATCAGAGTGGCTGCCGCAGCCACTGGGGCCTCAGAGTGTAGTCTCCTGGGGGAAGAGATGGGCAGCTCTGAGGAACAGTTGCTGTTGTAGGCTTGGTGGCCTCGCCGCTGTGCTTGGCTCTGCTGTCCACACTCCAGGCCTTTCCACCGAGGGCCATGTGGGAAGTATGGATGCAGTAGGGCTACGGTCAGGCCTATTGGGCACCTCCTGGGCCTCTCTGGTGAGAAGTTTCCAGTTCTGGTAGTCTCTGCTCCTAAGGTCTCTGTGGTAAGAAAGGTACCAGGAGGTCTACAGGCCACCACAAGCCCAGAGGCCTCGGAGGGCACCTCTCCCCACCAGCTCCTGGCCTGTACCCAAGCCTAATAGGTAGGACATCCATCAGTGGCCTGCAAGGCTGCTCCCTTATAGGTGGAGAAATTGAGGCTGGAAACTAGAGCCTGCCCTGCCTAGAGCAGTGCCCGCCAGCAGCCATCTTTCTGCATTTGGCTGCCCAGGGAAAACAAATGGGGTTGGGTGTATGCAGGGGAGGGTGCCCTGGCTCCGGCCCAGGCTGTGAAGTCCCACTCTGCGAGCCCACAGCAAACAGCGTCATGGTGGCTAGGGCGCGTTCCTTAGGACTTGCACTGGCCAGTGGAAGGTGGGTGAGGAGAGGCCTTACGGGCACACCGAGGCTCCAGTGGGCCCGGCTGCAGTGAGCCCTGAGCAGGACAGTCTGCCTTTAGCCTGGAATGTTCCTTCCCAGGCAGGCTGGCCTTACCAAAGCTGCTGAGCAGGCAGGGGCCTTTCTGCATGCCTTCTGCAGACTAGGCACTGCCCTGTCCCGTGTTTGGGGCAGGGATGAGGGCTACTCAGCTCTGGGTCCTGCGTCCTACCATGACAGGTGTGTTCTGTTCCCACACTCATCCTTTGACCAGGGGAGGGACAGGGCCTGGGCTCTAGAAAATCTGCTGTCTCTGCTGCTTTTTCTGCTTCCTCCCATGGCTAGCCTCCTGCTGGTGTCAGCAGTAACTGGTCTGTCCCTACCCATGAGCCTGTATCAAGATTACACCCCCCCACACCACACACCATTGCACACTACAGACCTCACACTACAGATAACACCTTACTGCACACACCTTGTGTACCCTCCCGGCATTCACGGAAGAACTCACATGGTGGCCGCCTCTTGCCTTGTCTTGTCCTGACTGTCAGTGCCCCCTGGTGGCCAAGTCCACCCCTGTGCAGCCACTGGAAGACCAGGCAAAGTGTGCCCTGCTCCAGGGTGCTTGTGACACACAACTCCACCATCACTCCTGTGCACCTGGTGGGTGGTAGTGAGGCTTGGGTAGGGTCTGGACATTGGTCATTGTCCCTAAGCCCCAGGGAAGCGTATGCTTCCTGGCACCTTGGGGTTGTATGGCTGCTTCACTGCCTCTCCTCCAACTTGCAAGATGACAGTCTCTTCTCTCCCTCTGTGCTGGCCCTGGCATGGGCTGAAGTCGGCCCAGTCAAGCCCAGCCAACGCCAGCTCCAGCTCTGACTCCAGCTCCGACTCAGACTTTGAGCCGTCTCAGAACCACAGCCAAGGTGGGTCTGAAGGGGAGGTGGAGCTGGTAGAAGTAGGTGGAGGCAGGTAGAGGAGGGTGGAGATGGGGCAGTAGGCACAGCCTAGGGAAGAGCAGCCTGGGAGAGGTGTGGCTCTTGAGTGATGGGCTGGGGCTGCTTGTTGCTTCAGAAAGACTGAGCCTGGGCTTGCGCTCTTGGGTCAGACCCTCCTTTGGGCTGGTATCCCTTCTCCCTGGGCTGAACTCAGTGCCCATGAGGCAGGGGAGGCCCATGCTATCAACCAGGGTAGTTCCTGGTGGTCTGGGGATTGGTAAAGACAAGTAGCTGTGCTCACCAGGAGCCAGCTCACTCACTCCCTGGGGCCCGCAGGCCTGTAGCCTGAGAGGTGCTCCCTCCTGAGGGATGGTCACTCAGCATTGTAGGCCCAGCCTGTCCTGTCCTGTCAGGACGATATCTGTGTGTTAGGCCTGGCTGCTCCAGGGAGGGGGCCTTCCCAGGGAGGGGCATTTAGACTGGCTTCTGTATCCTGCCTCAGGAGCCCAGGCAGGCTGTGGGATTAGGACCAAGCATGGCCAAGCTGCCAGATGAGCCTGCCTCCCATGGTGGCAGCCACCTTTGGAGCAGGATCTTGGCTGGGGGATGGGGTCCTTGAAGCCCATACTCTGCAAGGTTCTTACCCACTGGTTAGGGAGGGAACCAGCTGAATCGGCATCATGTGACCAAGGTAATTGAAGGCTTTGTGTCCCTCTGTTGCCTTGGCAACAGGAATATAAACCAAGATGCCGTCTGTAGGGGACTGGAACTGGGTGCCTCTGGAGGAAGGGGAAGACAGTGGATACAGGGCAGGGTTTCTGAGGCACTGGATACCCTCAGAAAAGGGTGCAGGCTGGGTGGGGACTGTGGTCCCAGGCAGAACAGAGGGGCCAGCTGGGGTTTTGAGCTTTGGCTGCTGTGATGGAGGGGTCTTGCAGGCCAGTCGCAGACCAGGAGCCTGAGGCCTGTGAGGAAGGCCAGGAAGGTAGGTGTAGGGCACCCTGCTCCAGGCCAGAGGGAGCCTACAGGTGGTGATGAGTCTGGGGTGGCCCTTGGGGAGGCAGCCAGAGGCTCAGCTCTCCCCTGTTTGCCCCAAGGACCCCTGCGCTCCATGGTGGAGGATCTGCAGTCTGAGGAGTCAGATGAGGATGACTCATCATCAGGAGAGGAGACCACTGTCAAGGCCAACCCAGGCCGAGAGTCCCGGTGAGTGGGCAGTGCAGTCCCTCAGGGCCTGGGTGGGTAGAGGAGGCCCAAGTGTTAGGCCTTCACTGTCAGGGCCAGGTTGAGGCACTCCAGAACTGGCTAGGCTGTCCTTTTCATAATGGCCTTCGATGGCATCCACCACCCTGGCTTAAGGTTGGCTGCCTGTGGGAGAGCTGGGCATAGCAGAGGTGTGCTGGAGAGTGGGAGGCATGGGTTCCCAGGTGAGCCAGGGTTAGGGCAGCCTTCCCCCATGGTGAGCATGTCCCTACCCAGGTGAGACAGGGATAGGACAGGGCAGCCTTCGCTTGTGGTGAGCATGTCCCTACCCCGGGTCCCTGGAATAGGAGAGCTACCTGGGGTCTCCTTCCCAGACCTCCAACAGGCTGAACACCGGGCTGTGACAGGCCGAGCTGGGGATAGCACAGCAACCCAGGGCTCCAGTGGCCCTGCTTTAGGGTAGTGTCCCCAAGAGTTCACTGTCGAGAGGTCCTGGGAAATTTGACACATGCTGGCGACGGTCCCTTCCCTGTCACCCAGGGCTGCAGCCTTTGCCTGTCCACAGTGAGTCAAGCCCTGCCCACCCACGGGGCACCATGCACCCAAGAGCTATGAGATTCAGGCCTGGCTGTCAGAAGGATCTGGCCTCTGCTCACAGGGAGGACTTGACCCTTTGAGAAAAGGGGAAGCAGATTCTTGAGAGTCACACAGTCCCATCCAAAGGGTCATAGTTATGTGGTTGTCCTGTGGAGACATCATCTTCAGTATGTGTTGTCAGGGAGGGTCATACACACGGTGTCGGCAAGGCTCCATGTCTTGCCTTGCTGCCTAAGGAGGGCTGAGCTCCAGCATCCCCAGGTACTACCTATTGAGTACAGAAAGTGGCAGAAGTGAGGGGATCCTGAGGCTGTGGTTGCCTGGTAACAGCCTGGCCTGGAGCCCAGAGTGCAGCCTCAGCAGGAGCCCTGGGCAGAACCAGCTGGGAGCTGAAGGAGGAAGTGCCATCCTGGTAGATGGTTCAGTGGGTAAAGTCACCTGTCACCAGGCCTGAGGACCTGGGTTTGACCTCAGAGCCCACATGGTGCAAGAAGAACTAATGCTGGGGCCTTTTGGAGCCAAGGAGTGCTGTTGAGTGAGTCGGGAGACTGCTGTGGCCAACGTGCTAGCCTGGGGTCTTCAAGGCGCTTCCTGCATACCCTGTTACTGATACAATAGAACCAGGAGTGGATTGGGAAGTGTTGTCTAGTCAGTGAGACCTGCTGGTACCATGGGATTCAGTATCCTTACCTACTGTGGGCTAAGGGTATCTGTCACTTGGATACTCAGGTTGGACATCATTCTTTGTGACCTTTGCAGAGCCCGCTTTGCAGGAGGAGCTATGGCAGGGCTGTGGCAGGGGCCACATCACACACACGCCTGCCAAGGATGGAGGCCAGCAGAGCTGATCACTAGAGTGTTCAGGGTCAGCGTGGGGTCTTATGCACAGCTAGGGATAGGTCAGACAGCCCTGGAGCCCAGTGCTGGGCAGCTCCTCCACGGGGTGAAGGCAGGGCAGCACGAGCACAGGGCACCCATTCCTGCAGTGTAGTGTAGTCTGAGTCAACTCTTAACGCCACCGTCTTCTCGTAGACTGAGCTTCAGCGACAGCGAAAGCGACAATAGTGCCGACTCCTGCCTGCCTGGCCGCGAGCCCCCGCCACCCCAGAAGCCACCCCCTCCCAGCAGCAAGGTGAGTGGGGTCAGGCCCTGAGCCAGGCTCTGTGGCTGTCCTGGAGGGTTGTGGCGGGGGCATGCTGGAGCTCACAGGTCTGGGGTCCCCACAGGTGTCTGGCCGGAGGAGCCCCGAGCCCTGCAGCAAACCGGAAAAGATTCTGAAGAAGGCTACCTACGACAAGGTGGGGTATCTGGGCCTGTGTGGGTGTGGGGGGGGGGGGCCTTGAGTTGTGCTGCACCCGAGTGCCCCAGCCCATTGACACGCTTCTGCTCAGGCTTACACGGACGAGCTGGTGGAGCTGCACCGGAGGCTGATGGCTCTGCGCGAGCGCAACGTGCTGCAGCAGGTACTGCGCCCTCCACCCCCAGGCCTGGGCATGGGCATCCAACTCTGTTCCTGAGTCCACCAAACCCACCTTACAGATTGTCAACCTGATCGAGGAGACGGGCCACTTCAACGTCACCAACACCACCTTCGACTTTGACCTTTTCTCCTTGGACGAGAGCACCGTGCGCAAGCTGCAGAGCTGCCTGGAGGCCGTGGCCACATGACCCCGGCCGCCACTGTGGAGCCACGGTGGGCATGGGCACGGGAGGGGCTGGGCATGAGGGCTGGCCCGCCATGGCTCCCGCTCCCGGTACCACCCCCAGCTCGCCATGGTGCCCCGGTGCCCCTCAGTGGTTGGTGATGAAGGGGCTGCGGGCCATACTTCCACGGGAGGGGGTGACACAGGACACATGTGGCCTGCAGCCCCTCATTCATTCTACCAGTTTTCCACTGTGGGTGGGGCTGAGTGGCAGGTCACTGCCTGGGCCTCTCTGAGTGGCTAGGGTGACCACAGTCTTCCATGCAGTTCACAGGCCTCCCTCTGCTGGCCTGCCTCCTAGCCTCGAGGTCTGTCAACATGGCCAGGGCTGGCCATGGACACCTGGCTCTGCCTGGCAGACGCCTGTGCTGGTGTCCTGTCAAGCAGCCTTGTGTATTGTGTATGTTCCGGGTGTGTCCAGCAGCTGGGGAGGCTTATGCCAACCCCTGCTGGAGGCACGGAGGATCTCCCCTCTAGATCCCAGGATGCCACTGCCTCTCATGGCCCCAGGCCAGTGAACACTATGATGGGCACCAGTTTTGGGTCCCCAAGGGCCACCTCTGTAGCCATGTGCCAGCCAAGCACCCACAGTTCCAAGGCTGGCTGTGCTTGAGCTCCTGGGCCACCATTCCCCATGGGCCGCCGCCTCTGCTCTCTCGCTGATCAAGTCTTTGAACTTTGAAAACATCAGCTTTTGCCAAATATGATAGGACGGTGTGTGTGAGGCAGGCCCAGCCCCAGACTGCCTCTGTCTCCGACCACATGGCCTCTGCCTCCACAGTGGGCCCCGAGAGGCTTTGGACCTGTGCCCTATAAACTGCCAAGGGCCAAGCCAGCCCCTCCCATGCCTGAGCCTGGAGTCCCGTCCCCGTCCCCCCCCCCCCCCCCAGTTGTTGTCAGTGTTTGTGCCCCAGCCAAGGTGTTTGAAAGAGGCCTGAGCCCAGCTGGCTCACAGTGCCGCTCTGATGTTGCTTCCTCCCCAGTGTGGGTTCACCCTGGAGGCCTGGCCTCCCAGCTCCTCTCCCTGTCAGGAAGATCCCAGCCTCTAAGGCTTCCCTTACCCCCAGGAAAGGAGAGGCCTCCCCCTGCAGCCCCCCACTTCCCACTCCCTCCATCTGAGAGGGAGCAGGGTTTGGGCTCCACACTCTTCCCAGACAGGCCGACAATACTCTCCACCAGGCGTTTTGTAGCCTCGAAGCCTTTGGTCAGAAGGCCCTGGCATCGTGGCAGCCGTTGGCATCCACATGGAGTGCGCCAGGGTCCCAAACAGCCTCAGCCCAGGGTGCTGTTCTTCCTCTTGCGGTCGCCAGTGGCCCAGCCCTCCTGCTGCCCTGGGCCTTGGTGTCCAGCCCTTCCAGATGCTTCCAAGGCCCTCCTGGAAGCACCCATCTCAGTTACCTCCTCTGGCCGGAAGGTCACACCACTGTCCTCCAGAGCCACTCTGGGGCCCATGCTGGCTGTCTGGAAGCCTAAAGCAGTAGCTTGCATCCAGAGCCCTGAGGGCTCTAGGGACTAGTCCATAGGAAGGGGTGGCACCAGGACTGCCCCCAGTGAGTCCCTGTGCTGCAGCCTCCTGAACCAGCTCACAACACTGGGTGCAAAGGTATCGGATACCTGTCCCTCCCCAGGGCTTCACAAGACGTGTCTCCAGGAATAGACACGTCAACGGCCCAGACGAGCCCTGGACAGAGGGACAAAGAGAGCCGTGTTTATAATGAGCTACAGGGCTGTTTGTCCCGCATTTTAAACTTTTTGTTAAATTGTGAAATTATGGAGGAGTTTTATAGAAAATAAAGTGAGATGGGAGCAGTGGGTGGCCCACTTTTGATTCAGTCCGGAGTAGAGCCACACCAGGAGCCTGGGCTGAGGGAGGGGGTTGTCCACAATCGTGCCATTCCCTTGGGTGCAGCTCTTGAGGGCTGGTTACAAATAGCCTGTAGCTGCAGAGGGGTGGATGGGCCAGCAGGAGGTTAGAGGTGGGAAGGGGGGGTGGAGTGGAAGGGTACCCTTTGCAGGGACTCCCAAGTGCTTGTCTCCCAGTTCCTGCACCTTGGCAGAGCCTATGAGCCTCTAGTGTCCCCTTGCTGGGCCCATTTTCACAGACTTGAGCTCTACCCAGAGAGTCAGGAACGTAGCGAGTGGCACACACAAGCCCACACCCTCAGCTACCATGCCCTCGGGGCAGCCACCTCTTGAGTCCTGTTAGCGGGTGGTAGCTGGGGATTCCTGCCATCAGTGAAAATGAACTCTTCTCTACCACTTGACTCATCAGGACACTGCCTGCCAGACCCTGTCCAGAAGGCTGTTGGTGTGACGGCTGTCACACACTGCCCACTCTCCAGTGCTTGCCGTCACCCTCAGGTGACAGGAGCCTGCAGGGATTCATAGGCGACCCAAAACTTTGAGGGCTAGGAGACATGTAGAGAAAACTGCTGCGTGGGCCTGGGGACCTGGGCTCCATTCCAGAATCCACAGCCAAGTATGTAACTGTGCGTGTGTGTGTTGGGAGATGCTAGTGGGAGCCAGAGGACAGCGTTGGGTCCCCTGGGGCTAGATTTGCAGGTCATTGTGAGCTGCATGATGTGTTAGGAACCGAACGTGGATGTGGATCTGGATCGAGGGAGAGCAGCAAGCACTCATCACCACTGAGCCCTCTCCACCCCCTAAACCCACCCCCTACCCTCTGCAAGCAAGGAAGCAAGGGGAGGTTCACTGGGGCTCCCGGACAGCCGGTGAGGTCTGTGACTTTCCATGTTCAGTAAGACGCTGTTGTATTTCAAAAAAAAAAAAAAAAAAAAAAAGATTGAGGACAGTTCCCAAGGAAGAACAAAGGGGGTTTTTTTTGGTTGTTTTTTTGGTTTTGTTTTGTTTTTTGTTTTTTAAGATTTATTCATTTATTTTATGAATGAGTGCTCAATCTGCATGTACACCTTTATGCCAGAAGAGGGCATCAGATCCCACTAGAGATGGTTGTGAGCCACCATGTGGTTGCTGGGAATTGAACTCAGGACCTCAGGAAGAGCAGCCAGTGCTCTTAACTGATGAGCCATCTCTCCAGGCCCGGAACAAAGGTTTGATATCTGGTCTCCACAGGCATACATGTGCATACAGTTTTTATTAAGAACGTATGCACATAAAGTTTGAATTCACTAAACTTATCAGAGTTTGTTGGAAATTTGGATCACTGAAGAATCCTGTCTTTCTATGACTAATTACCTGAGACTGGGTAGTTTATAAAGAAGGAAAGGACTTGTGACTTGTGACAGTTCAGGAAGTGGGCTCCAGTCAGGCCGCTGCGTCAGCTTGGCTCCTGTTATATTCCGTGAGTGGCTAGAGAGCAGGTGCATGCATGAAGAGAAAGGTCTGAGTTCCCATAACATATTACCACAGAAGCCACTCCTGAGGGCTCTAGTCCCAGAATCCCCAAACCTCCCAACAGCCATGGAGGACCAAGCTCTGCAAGAGTGTTAACTGAAAAATAACATTAAAAAAAAAAGTGTCACTGAGGACAGACCATGTTCAAACTGCAGCCTGCCTCCCGCTGACCTAGCCGTCATTCTTTGTTGCAGTAGTTTTGTTTTGTTTTGAGACAGTGTTGTGTAGTCCAGACTGGCCTTGAACTCCTGATCCTCCTGCCTCCACCTCCTGGGTGCCAGACTGACAAGTATACACCCTGCACTGCTCTGCGTGGTGTTGGAATGGGAGCGCAGGGCTTCGTACGCTCCAGAAGAGCGCAGTGCCCCCTGAGCTGCAGGCCATGGTCTTGTTTGCCTAGCTGATGTTCTCGTGACAGCGAGGTTACTTCTCTAGAGGCCACCCCTCCCCGGCCTCACTGTATTCTTCCTCGTGTGTATTCTTCCTCGTGTGCTCCTGCCAGCGTCACCTACCTTAGGACACAGCTGCAGGACCTTACCAGAATGACACTATGCTGTTTGGACTGTCGTAGCCTCTCCTTGAAATCTTACCAGCCTCAGTGTTTCTTCCAGTGGCAGTGTGAACCAGAGGTCTCCCTGCCTGATGCTGGTCTAGATAGCCGCAATTGTCTGTGTCCACCATCATCTCCACCCAGACAGATACAAGAACTGTCCATGCTCAGCCTTTTTTCTCCTGAAGATGTAAGTGGCTTCCAACTTACAGGTCACACTGGGAGCCAGAAACGTGATCCGTGCGCTTTGGTAGTTACAACTTCCTGGGTAACTGTCAGCTGGCTTAGAGTCAGGGAGATTGCTGGGGATACTTGGACTGTGTCACCAGTGAGCCCACCCCAGCATGGTTGTCCATTCCAAAGCAGTGTCCTGGAGGCCCCTGCAGCCTCCCCCCTCCCCTAGCAATCGTGACTGGTAACGTGTGGACACTGCCTTAGGAAACTTGTTTCTTCCAGAACCTTCTGAGTATCATTTCTTCCTGCATTTTAATGAGCCTTACATGACACCAGGTGGTACGCTCCATTTCCTCTGTTGCAAATTCTGTGCACAGGCTGCCTCAGCTGACAGGACGTCCCCTGTGGTCCCTTCTACCCCCACCAGAGCTTGCTCATCTATGTGTCCCCAGGGCTACTCCAGCACATGCTGTCATGAGCGCATCACATGCCTTTAATCCTAGCACTAATGAGGCAGAGACAGGCAGATCTGTGAGTTTGAAGCCAGCATGGTCTACAGAGCAAGTTCAAGGGCAGCTTGGACTACACAGAGAAACCCTGTCTCTGAAAAACGAACAACAAACAAAGAGTTCAAGCTCATTGCTGTAGTTTGAGGTGTTGAGACCCTAGGTGGGGGTGGGGTCGGTCCCAGCTGGTTTGGGTGAAGACAGCATGAGATCTGAGTCTGCCCACTGAATTCCATGCCAGCGGCTGCTCTCAGGTCCCTCTGTTTGCCTTGATTGCACCAGCTAGGAGCATTTGCACTGTCCCTAAGGAGAACTGTAGGTCTCAGCAGTTCCTCAATTTCTCATTTATTACAGTGTATAAGTGGGTTGGAGAAGTGGCTCAGTGGTTAGGAGAGCTGACTGCTATGTTTACTTCCCAGCATCCCATGTGGCAGCTCACAACCCTCTAGAACTCCAGCTTCAGCCTAGAATCCCCAGTGAGGGGCTGGGGGCGTGGTCAGGGTGGAGCCTCGCCTAGAACCCTTCAGCGAGGGGCTGGGGGCGTGG
>CABHPR010098467.1:0-10792 GCA_902168415.1 Peromyscus melanophrys | reverse complement strand
GGGTGGAGCCTCGCCTAGAACCCTTCAGCGAGGGGCTGGGGGCGTGGCTAAGAACTATCCTAGTGTAGGGCCTGGGCGCCAGACTAACTGGGAGTGTAGTTTTCAACGTAAGAATGAAGTCTGAGGTGGGAGCCATTTCAGTTTGGGAGTCTTGCTTGAAGTGTCAACATGAAGCCTGGGTCATGCTGTGCAGTGTCCCGGACCTCTACCTACTTCACACCAGCCATGACAGCCAGATGTCACCCAGTCTCCCTTGACAAAATCACCCCTGGGTGAGATCCACCACTTTAGTGAACACATTTAATTATTCTTTTACAATTCAGATCCCAACACTAGAGAGCCTTCCACCCAGGCCCTCGCAAAGAACACTTTCCCCACTATAGAAATTGTTCCTTGACAGCAGGATGTAAAACACGAACTACCAGCACCTGGGCGAAGATTGGGGTGCACAGGGCTGTTAAGAGCTCGAAGCCCTCTCATAGAATTTCTCGATTTCCTCCTGGTATATCTTGGCCACAGTGGTCCTGTTCAACTTGGACATGGGCCCTGTGGTGGAAGCAAGGCTGTGGTGAGCCTTCTCGAATTCCTCCCCCAGAGTCCCTTCTCAGAAGCCTGAGCCGTCAGAGGGCCGAGTGCATGTTAGGGGTGCATAGGAACTGGGGTAGGAGAGAAAACTGGAGAGTAGAAACCCACTCCAAGACACCCCGTGAGTTCTCTCCTGGAATCATAGGGGCAGTGGATGAAATGTAGGCATGGAGATGCCACCTCAGGGACCTGTGTTCCAAACAGCCTTGGGCTGTATTTTGTGGGTTATTATATTCCAGTCCAGAATCTTCTAACACTCTCAGATGCTGCCTCTGCACCCCAAAAGGTGAAGAATTATGTTGGCCCATCTTCAGTTGAGAGGAAAGTGTTCGAGTTGGGTTCAGCACACCACATTTTATACAAGTAGGGCTTGGATGTGGGAGATGTTTTTAAAGATTTTATTTTGAACTATGTGTCCATGTGTGTGCATATGCTTGCAGTGTCCCCAGAGACCACAAGTGGGCATCAGATCCCCGTAGTTGGAGTTAACAGGCGGTTGTGAGCTGCTCAGTTTGTGTGGGGGCACTGGGAACTGAACTTGGGTCTTCTGCAAGAGCAGCATAGTGCTTTTAACCTCTGAGCCATCTGTCTAGCTCCAGATGTGGGAGTGTGTGTGCTCATCTGGCTCAATTGCAGGGTGTTAGATGTCATGTTCCATCACTCTTACGCAGGGTCTCTCACTCAACCTTGAACTAAGCTGGTTGGCAGTAAGCTCCAGGGAGCCTCCTGTCCCTGCCTCCACATCTTGGGGTAACAGACCTGCACCACCACACCCAGCTTTTTAGGTGAGTCCTGTGGTCCTCATGCACAAGCTCCCATGGCTACTGAGCATCTCCTGAGCTCCCAACATGTTTTGTGTTGTTTTTCTCAAGGCAGGGTCTCACTATGTGGCCCTGGCTGTCCTGGAACTCACTCTGTAGACCAGGCTGGCCTCAAACTCAGAGACCTGCCTGCTCTGCCTCCTGAGTGCAGGGTTAAAGGCGTGAGCCTCTACTTCTTGCCTACCCCCCTCCCCTTGAAACAGTATCGTTCATTGGCCTAGTGCTGGCCAAGTAGTCTGGGTTGATGGTCCAGGGAGGACCAGGGATTCTCTGGTCTCAGCCTCCCCAGCATTTGGAGACAGATCAGTGGTTAGAGCACCAGTTGCTCCTGCAGAGGGCCTGAGTTCAGTTCCCAACACCCATATGATAGCTCACAACCACTTGTGACTCCAGTCCCAGGAGATCTGAGGCCTTCGTCCGGCCTCTGTGGGCACAGGACAAGCATAGTAAACATTCATACATTCAGGCAGTCATACACACAAAAATAAAAGGAAAAAATTTAAAAAAAGGCCAACAGCATGCCCATGGTTTGTTTGTTTGTAACATGGGTTCTGAGGAATCAAACTCAGGTCTTCATGACTGCAGTCAGCATCCTTACAAATTGAGCCGTTTCCCTGGCCCCAGGCTTGTTTTTGAGACAGGGTCTCACTCTCTCACTCTGTATCCTGGGCAGCCCTTGAACTCCTGATTCTCCTGCCTGGCTCCCAAGTACTTGGCTGACTGATGTGTACCTCCACACCTGTTTTAAATGTGTTTTGTTGCAAAAATCAGCTAAAGCCACGTGACCACAGACCCTTCCTGTACTCAGTGGAAGCCTGGGGCTAGGAGGCTGAGAGGGTCCGTGGCCCACCTGTGACTGCCATTAACTCACCAAGCTCCCCGCCGCCAACAGAGAAATCATTGTCTAGAATGACCCACTTAATGATCTTGGTGCCTTCCGAGGGTGCCTCTGCATTCACGTCTTGGATGCCCTTGTTGATGAACTCTGTGACCAGGGGGTCACGGTTGTATAGGACATCTGTCAACCAGGTGGACTGGCTCCGCATCTTCCGGCAGCAGGCCACAACCTCGCTGGTCAGGGCACTCCGAGCCTCTCCAGTCTCCGGATTGATCTGACACTGTGGAGACAGGCAGAGTTGATGTTCTGTGAGCATCCTTCAGGGGCCATGCCCATGATACGTGGGTCCTCTAGGCTACACTTGCCAGTGCATCAGAAAGCCCTACTGATCCCACTAGGGAGGGGCAGAGCATGCAGCTCAAAGGTCATGCAAGCCTGTAGAGCAGGCATCTGGGACTCGACTCGATTCTCTCCTTCCACCATGTGGGTCCTGAGTATCGAACTCAAAAGTCGTCAGGCTTGGCAGCAAGCGCCCTTACCCACTGAGACAGCTCTCAAGCCCATCTTCCCCTCAACCAGGCTTTGACTGATATCTTCAACTTGGTACCTTGATGCCCATGGCCCTGTGCCCATGCTTTGAGGGACACTGGTCTACAGGGAAAACCCTAGATTCTTCTACACACTCGGGAACTCTACACTCCTCCCTAGAACCAACAACTGGAGCTGTGGTGTGACTGGCTCCACATGAAAGCCGCCTCAGGGCACATCTTCAGTGTCAGTGGACCAGGATCTTGAGTCACTGTGAGAACACACCCCTGGGTTTCTCAGGGTTTCCAGAGGCTTAACTGAGATGAAAAGGCCCATTCTGAATGTGGGCAGGGATCCCTGGAGAAAGCAGGGCTGCAAGGTGACTTGGGGTGAAGGCCTCACAGGCTGAGGATGTGAGCTTCATCTCTCGAACTGTGTACAGGTGGGAGGAAGAACACACTCCTCAGACCTCCACACAGGTGCTGTGGTACATGAACACAGATACCCATAATAATAAGAAAAATTTAAAAATAGTAAGCTGGGAGGTGGTGGCGCACACCCTTAATCCCAGCACGCAGGAGGCAGAGGCAGATAGATCTCTGTGTTGAGGCCAGCCTGGTCTACATGTAGAGCAAGTTCAGGACAGCCAAGGCTACACAGAGAAACCCTGTCTTGAAAAACCAAAACCAGATTTTGTGTGTACGTGTCTGTGTACACGTTCATGTGTGCATGATGGATGGAAGTCAGAGGTCAGCAGGAGTGGTGTTCCCCTGGCACTACCTGCCTTTAATTTGAGGTAAGGTCTCTCACTGGCCTGGAGACTCACCAGTCTCCCCAGCACTGGGATTATAAAGCCCCATCATGCCCAGCTTCACACGTGTGTTAACACTTTATCCATGGAACATCTCCCCTGGCCCTTAAATTGCTTCTGGTTAGGTATTAATCACAGTGACAAAAGCCACTGAAACTGTGACTAAGTGACGGAGTGACTCCCATGTAGCCCATCCTCATTCCGTACTGTCAGAGTCTTGCTCCGTGGGAGCCACCGGGTACCTTCATTGTGAGGAGGGCGCACAGGTATGGGGCATCCTGGCCCACCACCATCACGTAGCGCACAATGGGGATACGCATCTTCACTCGCTCCTCGATGGGATTCGGGTTGATCACTTCACCTGAGCTGAGTGTGATCATATCTGTGGCAGCAATGAGAAGGGTTTGTCTCTGAAAAGGCGTATCAAGCGGCTTACAGGGGCTGGAGTGGGGGACAGCCCGTCCTCCCCTCCTGGAGGGGGTGGGGCCCGCGGTGCCTTCCTTGTGTCGTGTGCAGCCTGTACCTCTGTGCCACGCCCCTCACCGTTGATATTCCCCATGACATAGAGGAACCTGTCGATATCCAGGAAGCCCAGGTCGTTGGTGTGTAGCCAGCCGTGGCTGTCCACCTTCTCCGTGCTTTCTTTGTCGTTTAGGTACCCCATGAAGATGTGGCGGCCCCATATACACAAGTTCCCTATGCCGTCCTGGTCCTCTTTTTCCACTTTTGTGTGGGAACTGGGAAGTGCCTTCCCACTGCTGTGGGCATGGAGGGGATAGCAGGGCTGGCATGCTCCCGCACCAGGACACAATACCACTCGGGCCCATGCCTTTTATCCCAGGACTTGGGAGGCAGAGGCAGGTGGATCTCTGAGTTCGAGGCCAGGCTGGTCTACATAGAGTTCCAGGGCGGGCAGGGCTACACAGAGAAACCCTTCAAATCTGCTGTGTCTCGCCTTATGCACAACCCGAAGCAATGTCCATGGAGACACCGTCTCCCAATCTGCTGCCAAGCTTGCTCTGAGGGAGGCTGCCTGCCATGTGTATCGGATACCCTGCATCTGCTTGGTACTCGGGAGGGGCCTGAATCCCACCTCCTCCCACCCCCAACCCGCCCCACAGAGAGAAACATCCCGGCGAAATGTGAAGGGAAGCCTCGCCCACCAGGCGCAGGGGTGGCCCGAAATCCGGGGACCCCTGACCCGCCGCTGTCCCGGGGGAAGACAGAGCCCCCTATCCGACCCACCTGGGGAGCCGGTAGGCCTGGTGGCTGGACACAGAGTGCAGTCCGGTGCACTCGCTCAAGCCGTACATCTCAAAGATGGGGATGTCCAGGCTGAGGAAGAAGTCCACCGTGGCCCTCGCCAGCCCCGAGCCCAGGTTCAGGAACTGCTGGCAATGGTTGAGACCCAGGAATTTCCTGGCAGGGTCAAAAGTCAGCTTCTTGGCCAGGCCGAAGCACAGCGGCTGGTGGATCTGCCTTTAGAAGCGGAGCAGCAGCCACGTGTGACCACTGTCCCGCCCCCGCCCTCGGGTCCCCATTCGTCCCATCACCCTCCCCCAGCGGGCGCCCCTGGGTCCCCGCCCACTCCGTCCCCGGGTCCCCCTCCGCCCCGCCCCCGGTCTCCGCCCACCCCGTCCCCGGGTCCCCTCCACCCCGCCTCTGGGTCCCTGCCCACCTCGTCCCCGGGTCCCCCCTCCGCCCCGCCCCCGTGTCCCCTCCACCCCGCCCCCCGGGTCCCCGCCCACCCCGCCCCCGGGTCCCCTCCGCCCCGCCTCCAGCGCCCGCCGCACCCGAGCAGCCGCCTCCTATTGGTGCTGAGTCCCATGTGCATGGCCCAGCGGTCAATCCTCCTGCGGAAGGCGGTGGCATCCAGGTGTTTGGTCTTCAGGCTGTCCATCATGCGGTCCCACACCCACGGGATGCCGCAAAACGTGGTGGGCTGGACCTCGCGGAGCATCTCCGTCAGGAAGCCCTGGATGGGGCGGGATGGGGCGCTGGGGGACCCCCATGCACACCAGGGTCATGAGGCAGTAAGCTTCAGCGTGGGGCCGAGGACAGCGCAGGTGACAGGCAGAGCCACGCCACCGAGGCCCCTGCCCCCGAGCTGGGGGGGAGAAGAAACAAGGGCCAGAAAGGCGGGGGCGAAGGCTGGGGGGACAGAGGGAGCGCTGCAGCCGTCTGCCCCCTACTCTTGCCACTTCGTCCCTAGCTCACACCTGCCAGAGCTGGCCTAGAGACAGCGAAGGATCCCCTGCCCCCTGTCCTTGGCTGCCCACATCGGGCCACTGTCACTCTCACCCCCAGAGCTCACCGTGCCAGGGGCTCGTGCTGGCCCGCTCCAATTCCCTGCCTCTGCTGAGGGGAAGTAGACTGTTGCAGCCACGGAGATGGCCACCCACACATCCAAGATCTGGGCCCCCGCGAAGCAGAGCGGCAGGTAGCTCACAAAGATCTCCTGGCCATCAGGCGGACACTTGAACTCCAGGCTCTGAACGGTGGCCGCTGTGGTCCATGTGATCTGGAAGGTACCTGGCTAAGTCAGCCTATGTTCTTAGTTCCAAGAGCCACCGCGCTGGGCCGCCCCCCCCCCCCCCCCCGCCCCCAGCCCCTCGAGCATCACTCACATTGTCGTGGCTGAGCATTATGGCCTTTGGGACCCCGGACGTGCTCTGGTTGTATACCAAAGCACAGCACTGGTTAGGCTTCTGTGAGTCGATGACTTGGTCTAGTTTTTCATCTGAGATGCCATCTGCGAGGTCCAGGAACCCTTTCCACTGTAGAAAGGCTGTCCAATGGGTTTGGGGGGAGTAGAGGCTACCCCAGAGACCCTCCCAGCCCAGCCACCTCAGCTCCATCTGTACACTGGAATATTAGTCATGAAAAGGAAAGCCATTCGATACATGCTCCAAAATGGAGGAGCTCTGAGAAGATAATGCCAGACACATAAGGACACCCACTGAAGAATCCCACTTTGGCTTCTCTGGACTCTCCATGCCACCCAGCACCTGGCTTGGCCTCCGTGGCTGGGCCTGTTGGCTGGCTTTCATCTCTGACTCCCCTGTCTGGGCGTACCGAGTATAGATTTGGCTGTACTTCCTGGATGTCTTCTCTGTATTGTATGATGGCCTTGAGATGCTTCAGGTAGCCCTGGATCTGCAGGACACCATGAGGTCAGCACCAGCAAAAGTGGGACTCCTGTAGCTCAGGCTGAACCCAAACTCACGATGTAGTGGAAAGTGACCTTGACATTCTGACTGGCCTTACTGCCACAGATGGTTTCTGCGGTGGTGGGGGTAGAACCCAGGGCCTCATCCATGCCAGGAGAGCTCTGTGCCCACTGAGTTCAGTGTTCTTTTAAAAATATGTATGTGTGTATACATATAAATCATTCTTTTTAGTTCTGTCATCTGTGTGCATATGTGCGCCTGCATGGCTTATGCGCAGTGTGGAGGCCAGGAGGGAGCATCTGATCCCTGGAACTGGAGTTACAGGTGGCCCTGAGCCACTGTGTGGGTGCTGGGAATTGAACCTGGGTCCTCTGCAAGAGCAGCCAGCAGAATGCTGCAAGTGCTTTGAACAGCTGAGCTAGCCCTCAGCCCCTGCCCCAGTGTCCTTAACATGTGACAATACACGATTATTCCATTTTAAAGCATTTGATTTTCTATTTCATGGCGTGGAGCCTATGCACACCAAGCAGGTGTTCCGCTGGTGAGGCCCCCATTCATTCCTTTTTTATTTCCTTCCCCTTTCTTACCATTCATTCCTATTTTATTTCGTTTCTGTTGTGTGTGTACATGCACAAAAGCCCATACTCACACATTCATGGCACTGGTGTTTTCCTCTATTTCTCTCCACAGGATTTTTAAAATTCAGCACTCCTATTGTGTGCATGATGCAGGCATGGGCATCCCAGACCCCACGGATCCAAGAGAGTACCACATACCTGACTGAAGGGGCACTTCTAGCCCACTCAAGCACGTGGCTCTGGCAGGCCTTGCCCTTCCCCCCATTCCGTCTGCCTTGCTAAAAAACCGTTAGATTACATTCCTGAAGCTGCACACCAAGGTCCATTCCCTTATTTGGCCGCTTCCTCCTCCTGAGGCTGACTACCAAGGTCCAGCTATCAAAGTATTGAAGTCCAGCAATCAGAAGCCCCCTTTGGTTTACATAATTAACATGTTCATTTAAAATTAAACACCTCATTCTAACACAGAGTTTCCCATTTTACCTTTATAAACTGCCACTTTCCTATTGGCCATGTCTGTCTCCTGTCTATCCAGGGGCAGTCCTTTGTCCTCCAAGACAAATAGCCCAGCCCCTTCTCCCTCATCCTCTGTCTCCTGTGTTTGTCTCTTATTCCCTGCCTCTGTCCCTCTGAGCAAATGAATCTCCTTTGTGCTGACAGCTCGGTCTTGTGCCTGTAGCAGTCCTTTTACCGAGAGCATCCCAGACCCCACGCACCCCAGTGACTCTCACCTGGTTAACTTTCTGCAGCTGTCTGTCATTATCCACCACGAAGATGTCCATCTCTGAAGCCTCAGCGATGACCTGGCAGACTTTCGGTGAGTTACTGCACAAGATGCCCACAGAGATGCCGCTGGAAGCAGAATTCAGGAGCTGAAGATCCAGTGAGTGAGGGCTTTGGGGAACTGTGGGGCTCTTGGGGGTCTTCAGACACCCTTGGAAGGTGGGACTCACAGGGGAACCCCTTTCAAAGCTTCCACAACTGTTCAGCGCGAATGCGGGGAGGGCTCAGTGCTAGGATATTGAAGGAAATAAGAAAGTACATCTAAAGGGGGCATAAGCGTTGGGCTCCAGAGGGTATATATGAGTTTGATGGGGGAGAGAATGTCTGGGACAGAGAGACGAGCATGCTAAAGACTGTGTCATCAACAAACACTGTCAAAAACTGGACTGAAAGAATACAACTGGCTTCCACAGAGGTGAGGCCTCAAGACACTTGGAGGACAGCCGGGCCCTTACCCTGCCATGATGGCTCCAGAGGACAGCCGGGCCCTTACCCTGCCATGATGGCTCCAATGCTGGCAATCACCCACTCCGTGGAGTTGAAGCCCATGATACCCACGCCATGGAAGCGCTCCAGGCCCACCTGAGGGAGGAGACACCTTGAGAGACTCAGCTATCCTCACCGTGACTTAATGGGAATCTGTAGCTGAGAATCTCAGTGTCCTTCTCCAGACCATTTGTCCACCAGCTCCAGGTACCACAGAGTAGTAATGCTAAGCAGGGCATCTCCACCACACTCTTCTGTTACCCATCCATCCACCTACCTGTCATCCATCACATGCTGTCAATTCACCATCCACCCATCCACCCTTCTACTCCTCCATCCACCCACCCACCCACCATCCATCCACCTACCCATCCCCCCACCCATCCATCCACCCACCCACTATCCACCCACCATCCACCCACCCACCCATCCATCCACCCATCCCCCCACCCACCCACCCATCCATCCATCCCCCCACCCATCCATCCACCCATCCCCCCACCCACCCACCCATCCACCCATTCATCCACTCATCCACCCACCCACCCACTACCCATCTTTGATGCTTTCCCACCTCATCAAGCTGCATCTTTTGCAGAGAATGTGCCCTCTGGCCCAAGGCCTTTGCATGCTCTGTGCCCTTGACTTGGTATGTTCCTCCCCAGATTTCCCGATAGCTCCTTCCCCCACTTGGTTGAAATTTTACTGTCTGTGAACCCTTCCTTGGCTACCACACTTTAAAAGTCCACCCCTACCTCCTGCTCTTTCCTCCTTTCTCCAGCAGGCTCCGGATCACTGATCCTGACCTTATTTAACAGGCTGACTGGACAAGTCACTTCAGGTTTCTTTTTTTATGCCCTTCCCTAATCTGAAGGATGGACGTTTTAAAAATTCATTTATTCAGCCGGGCGGTGGTGGTGCACACCTTTAATCCCAGCACTTGGGAGGCAGAGGCAGGCGGGTCTCTGTGAGTTCGAGGCCAGCCTGGTCTCCAAAGTGAGTTCCAGGAAAGGAGCAAAGCTACACAGAGAAACCCTGTCTCGAAAAACCAAAAAAAAAAAAAAAAAAAAGAAAAAGAAAACCAAAAAAAAAATTCATTTATTCAACAAACGCCAGAGGGTGGAATGGTAGCTTCCCATGGAACCAACCAACAAAGATGCCATCACGACACCAGGTAGCCAGAAAGACAGGGCAAGGGGGGCCTGGGAGATGGTTGTATTGGCAAAACACACAGGACCCGCTCAGTCGTGCATGGACTGAGTGCTTTTGAAAGAATTCATTCTTTCTTAAAAGATTTTTTTGTGTGTATGTGGGTGTTTTGCCTACATTTGTGACTGCACCACATGTACCCACAGAGGCCAGAAGGGGCGGCGGGTCCCCTGGAGCTAGAGTGACAGACAGCTGTGAGCTGCCACGGGGTTGCTGGGAATTGAACCCTGGTCCTCTGCTAGAGCAGCCAACGTTCTAACCGCTGCGCCACATCTCCAGCCCTTATTTGTATATATTGCATGTAGGAAAGCATACAGTATACACATAACACATATGCCCTGTGTGAAGGCTTTCATATTTATGAATATGCACACTCTAGATGTCAATATTATATGAATATACTTAACTGTATGATACGACTCAGTATACATGTGGTAGACCTGCTAAAGCTCTGCATTTTATACACATACAACATTAAAATACATAAAATATATATGTAACACAGAAACACGTAAAGCTGTCCTCGAGGTCCTAAGTACACACGCGTTAATGCACGTTGATATGCAGAATGAACCTTGTACATGGGGAAACTGAGGCACAGAGCGGCAAGTAATCCACGTGACTACTGGCGGTGTGATGATGCTCAGTGGTGCGGGTGAGCAACCGGAAGTGAAGCGCCGGACCGTGGTCAAGTCACGCGGTCCCTTCCCGCGCGCGGGGCGTCGCAGTTGCGCAGGCGCAGGCGCGGTACCTTGAGGAAGGCCTTGGCGGCGCGGCGGCAGGCCTCGTAGTACTCGATGTAGGTGAGCAGCTGCCAGCTCTTCTTGTACTTGGAGCCGATCGCCAGGCAGTGCGAGTACTTGGTGGCAGCGCTCATGATCAGGTCAGGCACCGTGGTGGGAGGCTCGTCCTCCCAGTTCTTGCCCAGGCGCAGCTTCACCTCACCGTCGCGCTCTGTGGTCCAGTAGCAGCTGCCTGCGGCG
>CABHPR010098466.1:20084-41628 GCA_902168415.1 Peromyscus melanophrys | reverse complement strand
GTGTGTGTGTGTGTGTGTGTGTGTGTGTGTGTGTGTGTGTGTCTGTGTGTCTGTGTCTGTGTCTGTGTTCATTTGTGCATGGATGCACTTAGAGGATTTAAGTCAACTCCAATCCGTGTATCCTGTACCAGGCTGCAGCTGACAACCTGCAGCAGACATGCGGGGAAGCCACCATGGAGGAGCGATGGCAGTGAAAGGTATGGAGCAATATGGGAGAACACAGATGCAGGGTACAGAGAACGTGACATTACCGAATAGGGCTGGCCCTTGGCCTATGAACTGGTCTGCAGCACAGAGCCCCAGTGGCTGCAGCCCACACTGCTTGCCCTGCTGGGAGAAAGAGAGCTTGGAGTAGCATCACTGCCTGGAGGCTACAAGCACAATGGCCAAGCCCCGTGAGCCTGGAGGTAGCCATCACCGAGGGCCAGAAAATGTGCAGCCACATGGAGCTCTCACGGATCCTGCCCCTGGACGCCCTCCTTAGCTGAAAGATCAGCCTGACTCTGGGCAACAGCAGGATATCCATGATGAGTCTTGGTGATGGTCCAGCATTTATGGTGACTCAGAAACCAAAGACCTTGAACTAGACCAATGACTCAGGGCAATGAGTATTTGTACATAAAGTTGTTTAGGCAAAAAATATACTGTGGGACACACTGCGGTTTGCAAGACCACATCGATGAAAAAAATATGTGATGGAGAGGTAGGGAAAAAGGAGGAATGTAGCAGCTCGTGCACAGTGGGAAGAGGTGGAACTGGAGACACCATGGTGGTGACAGGTGTGGCAGAAGGCTTCGGGGTGTATGGGGAGAACGTTGTTGCTGAGTAGGGCCAGCAGGGTGGTGTGCAGCAGCCTAGAAGCTTGTATAGGCTCTGCCCCCAAGCATGCTACCCAGCCGCATGATCACCCTGGCTCTGAGCAACGAGAGGATGTCCTGAGATGGAAAATGGTTCATTTTCTGGATTGGGCCTCTTCAAAAGACCTCCAGGGTCCATGCCGCCCCAGAGACCGTCTTGATATCAATGATCCATGTTATAGCTGGGGGACATGCTGGTGTCTGTCCATGGTCCATGATGCCACCCCTGGCTGTGCTGATGCCCAAGGTTCATGTGGCTGTCTATGGTCTGTGGTGCCCCTAGAGGCCATGTTCATGGCCTGCACTACCACTGGAGGCAGGGTGGATGTCCGTGGTCTGTGCTACTGCTGGAAGTCATGTTGATGTCAGTGATCAGTGTCTCCACTGTTGGCCATGTTGATATATGTGGCCTGAACTGTCTCCTGAGGCCATGTTGAGGTCTGTAGTCTGTGTTGCTGCCAAGGGCCATATTGATATCTGTGGTCCTGCTGCTGCCTGGGCCATGTGGACATCCATGGTCTGTGTCACTGCAGAAGACCATACTGATGTCCATCCATGGTCTGTGCTGCCACCTGAAGCCATGCTGATGTCCGTGGGCTGTGTGGCCACCTAAGCCATGTTGATATCTGTGGCCTGTGCTGCTGCTGGAGGCCATGATGGTGTCTCTGATCCATGCTGCAGCTGAGGGCCATGTCGATGTTTGTGGTATATACTGCCACTGGAGGCCATATTGAGGTCCACGATACTTGCTGAGGCCAGAGGCAGTGTGGATGCGTGTGGTCTGTGCTCCTGCAGGAGACCATGCTGAAAACCATGGTCCGTGCTAATGCCAGAAACCATATGAAAGCCCATGATCTGTGCTGCCACTGACTGTAGAGGGTAAGGAAGCTTCTTTTGCAGTGGTATTGAGGACTACAGACTCACAGTTGAGAATGAGAGACACAGAAGGCTTCTGTGACAACCTCTCTCCCCCATAATGCCCCCACCACATACAAAAAGAAACAGTCTAGATGGGAAGCTATTGAAGAGAACTCTTAAAAATTGTGATAGGGACCCTGAAGTGTAGCTCTTCACAGGTGATGGCTTCTGGTGGGGGTGGGGGTGGGGGAAGGACTCCATTTACTTTAAGGGGCTGGCCGCTGAGAGTTTGACCATGCTCCAGTGAGTATATGGGCAACACAAATTGGACTTTTGTTGTTGTGGTTGATGTGTGTTTTTGTTTTTTCTGTTCTTATTTTTCTTTGGGGGAGGTCACAAGGGTGGAGGGGTGGGCATGGGGAGACTGGGAAGTGAATGTGATCGGGGTGCATTGTGTGAAACTCTCAAATAATCAATAAAAATACTATGTTGTAAAAAATTATAAAAGAAAAAAAGGAAGTCAACTCCAGATACCTTGGTATCTTCCTTTTTCTCCACTTTTTTTTTTTTTTTTGAGACAGTGTTGTTCACTGAACCTACAGAGCTCACTGATTCATCTAGTGTGGCTAGCTAATGAGCTCCAGGAATCAGTAGCCCCCATCGCCCCAGTTCTGGGGTTACACATACACACCTTATGCTTGGATTTCACGTGGGTGCTGTGAATCTGACCTCTGGTTCTCAGCCTTGTGTAGCTTGTGCCTCAGACACTTTACCACCTGAGGCATCTTCCCAGGCCTTAATTGTTCTTTTTAAAAAGGATTTCAACAATGGTTTAACAGTGATCAACAGTTTCCTAGTGCCCCAGGGAGAGGTGGGTCTCCTTTAACTAGCTCAAGATAGGTGTCAGTTTGGGTCACATGCCCAAGGAGAAAGCTGAGTGTTTTGATTGACAGTTGTACTACAATTGCCTCCAGGGAGGAAGGGGGTTCTTCAAAGTAAGGCTATTTCGAGGAACAAATTTCTTAGTAGGTGAACCATTTGGTGCCTTCGTACCTTTCAGACAATGGGAGCCTGTGATACCCCAGACAAAGGACAAGAGGAAGAAGTGAAGCCTTTGGGTTCTTAATCTTTCCCCAGCAGGCACAAGTCTGGGCCTCTGAAGTTGCCTACTCCCCCAGGGGGAACCAAACTCTTTCTGGAAAATACTATAGCATAAATGTTTGTGACTTTGCGAGCCATATGAATCACAATACTATGAAAGCATCCATGGAGAGAATCTAAGAGAGTAGGCGTGACTATATTCCAACAAAGCTTTATTTACAACAAAAGGAACAGCAGGCTAGATTGGACTTGTAGTCATGGTGTGCTAACTCTGGTCCCTTCCAAATTTATCTATCTATGGGCCCCTGAGAAGTGGTTGCCCTGCTTGGCAACTGTGCCAGACTCTTCCCAGGATCAATGGAGGATACAGATGCCCAGAACCCACTGTGAACTTGAGTTAATGTTTACAGGTAGGCTTGGGCCTGTGTATTTTTAAACAATTGCCTTCTGTGTTCTGAATTATACAGTATTATGAGGTGGTCTTTAAGAATCAGCCATGGACTGCTGTTGAGGGTCATGTCTAGGTCCATGGGCCGACCGCAGCCAGGGTCTGTGTTGATGTCCATGGCTCCTGATACCATTGAAGGCCATGTCAATGCCAGGGGTCTGGGCTGCTACCTGGGACCATGTTGGTGTCCAAGGGCCATGCTGCCACTGGGGCCATGCTGATGTGAGTGGCCTGTGCTGCCACCTGGGATTGTGGTGATATCCAGATCCAGCCTGCTACTGAGAATCATGTCTGGGGCCAGGGTCCTACCACAGCAGGGTCTGTGTTGATGTTGGTGGTCCATGGTAACACCAAAGGCCACACAAATGCCCAGTGTCTAAGCCACAACCTGTGGCCATGTTGGTGTCTGAGGGCTTTGCTGACTCTGGGATCATACCGATTGGGTGGCCTGTACTGCCACACGGTGCCATGATGTCATCCAGGCCAAAACTACTGCTAAGAGCCATGTCTGGGTCTGTGTTCTTGATACAGCTGGGGTCTGTGATAATGTCCATAGGCCATGTTGCCACCATGCGTGTTGAAATCCAAGGATTGTGCTGAGCCAGCCCTGTCCCTCACTGGACACTACAGCAGGAGAGCTGGCCTTGCTCCTCACCATGGGTGTGGGAGAGCCAGCCCTGATAACATGGGCCTAGGAGAGGTGGCCTGGCCCTTGCCTGAGGGGGATGGTACCAGAGGCCCGGACCAACCAGCTCAGCTACCACCCAGCCTCACATCCTGGGCCTTGGATTGGCTCACCCTAACATCCACCCCTGTGAAGGGACTGGTCCTGTGGAATGAAAACCGCAGGATCCCCGTGACTCGGGGCAACAGCAGGATATCCGAGAGGGTAGAGTAGTGATGCCAGAGGCCTTGAACCAGACCACTGACTCTTGGCAATGAGCATTCTGCGGGTGGGGCAGATTGGACAAAAGGGTACACTGTGTGGCACACTGCAGCTCCCAATGCCGCTACGATGGATGAAGAGGTGTTGGGAAGATGGAGGAGCAAGGTGGTTTTTGTTTGTTTGTTTTGTTTTTAATTGATTTGTGGGGAAGTTTCTTTTGGGAGGATGCTCAGGGGCTAGGGGAGGATATGGAGGGACTGGGAGGTGAGCAGGATTGGAGTGCATGATATGAAATTCCCAAAGAAGTCAATAAAGAATTGTGTTATAAAAAAAATCAGTGAGAAAATAAAAAGAATCAGCTTTGAAGACAAAATGGTCTTACATGGGATGCAGATATAGTCGATGAAGAGTGGTAATCTTGGGAGCCGTATGGGGCTAGGGATGGAATTGTGTTTGCAGGGCAGCTGTCCTGGAGGAGTCCAAGGTGGCTCTGGACATGAAGTCTGGTTGCTTGTCTCAGCCACCCTGGATTTTCCTCGCTGTTCTTCTCTTCCCCCATCCTGGGTTCTGCTATCAACCAGCCAGGAGGGGAGTTGATTAAAAATCCAGGTGTGAAATTTGAGCTACTTGCTTCTCCGGCAGGAGGCAGGCAGGCAGGCCTCTGACGGTTTTCTGTGTTGCCATTCTGCAAGAGTAATACCTACGACCTGATTTCTTTTCTCCGCTGTCCTCAAAGTCTCCCCTTCACTCTGAAAGCCCTTTCTCCTCCTTCAGACCTGCTTATCACAGACCCTTCCTCTCACTTCCCGGGGACATCCAGGCTCTGACAAGCCTAGTGCCTTTTGCGGTGATTCTTAATAGGATCAAGATCCTGGGATGCCTCTCTCCCATTTCTCCTCTCTTTCTGCATTTTCTTTTCTCACAAACACCCCTAAAACCTGTAAGGTGTCTTCTCCTGAGTGATGCAGCCTGTTGCTATGAACAAAGATGTCCGGTCATACACAGAATGTGCTCTTAGCATGTGACTCTGGCCCAGAGCTGCTGACCCTCTCTGCTGCCCACCTGGGGCCCAGGCACTTGCTGTACTAGGAGGTGTCTGTCACCTAACCAGTATTCAACTTTCCTTTTGGCAACAGTGTGCCTTTATTCATGGGAATCCACTCCATCCCCACTCTGAGTCCATGTGGACCAGGCAGGGTAGCTTCAAGGTAGACATGTGACCCCTGCCTGGCAAATCAGCGCATCTCTTCCAACCATACTGACTGATTCAGGGATGGGTAGCCAAAGTTAGTTCAATGATGGTCTGGGATTTCTTGGAGGACAGAACTCTTCATACATGGGTTTGGGATGCTATCAGCTTGGGGCTGCTGGAATCCACCAGTACAGGGAATAGGAGGGTAAGACTTAGAGATTGGGTCTGAGAGGGAGAGAGAGAAATCAGGCCCAGTGGGATTCAGTGGGACTTGAAGCCAGATCAACTTGTGGACTGTCTCTCCGTCTTTCTTTTGTAGCACTTTAAACAGATGAATCAGAAAGCTTTCAGCAACCAGTCCAGATTTATTTGCACCCAGAGCAGCACAACGTAGTAAATCTCAGCAGGGTGAATCCCAGGCTTGAGGGGGCCGTAAAGCTTGGCCAGAACTGGTGTTGACCACCCCCTGAGTCTCAGCTATTTAGACCACATTGAAATCCACTCTGGTTTCATTTCTCTTGCTGTGAGAAAACACCTTGACTAAAAAGCAACTTTACGGGAGTGAAGGTTGGTTTGCCTTACAATTCCAGGTTACAGTCCATCACGGAGAGAAGTCAAGATAGGAACTTGTGCAGCTACACCACATCCGGTCAAGAACAGAGAGAAGCAAATGTGGCCATACGGTCTACGTGCTTGCTCTCAGCTGGCTTTCTTAACTCTTACGTAACTCATGGCCTAGGGAATGGTGCCACCCTCAGTGGACTGGGCCAGTTAACAGTCAAGACAATCCCCAATAGGCCAACAAGGCATGCCCACAGGCTAACCAGATCTAGAGAATGCCTGCCTCATTAAGACGTTCTTCCCAGGTGACTCTAGATTGTGTCAAGTTAACAGTTAAACTATCACACACAAAAAACTATCACAAAATCATATGCAAATTTATTTTGTTTCATTTTTGTGATACTGGATGTCTAGTCCAGGGCCTTGCCTGTGGGAGACAGGCACTCTGCCACTGAGCTATAACATCAGCCCTGGCTTTTATTTTTATTTGTGTTTTACAAAAAAATCAAGCACATAGCATGGTCCTTGGTAATCCTGCTGGTTATGGGGACATCTTAGCCTTAGCTTAGCCTCCTCCCTCATTACTAGTCACCCGAATACTTTCCTTCCATCCTAGGGTTGAGTCTCACTCCACCTATCCAGTTTTGAAGCTGGGAGCCTTCTTCCTCACTCTCTTCAATGTGACTTTGTATTTCCAGCCACGCTCAGACCTGCTCAGTGTAGATCTCAGCCTCACCTCAGATCTGAGGTGCATTTGATTTCCTTGCCTGTAGGATGGTGGTGAGGTGTGCTCTCACCTATAAAAATATCCTCAAGGGGTTGGATGTCAGGAAAGGGGGGAGGACTGTGAATAGCCCACCGAGACAGTAACTCATATGAAGAAGAAAATCAAAGGCACAAAGCTGTCTTCAGGAGACAATGACCAAGAGACTGAGAAGCTGCTTCAGGTTCATCCATGTGTCACTGTCACCTTGTCAGCCAGGAGGACAGAGTGTGGCCCAGAGTCCTTGATGGCTGCACAGAATCTCATCTACTTTTGTGTGCCTCAGAAGGACACACGAGAGCCAGATGCCCTTGGCTCCTCTAGTAACACTGAAGCGTTGGTTTTCTGTCTGTTGACAGTCACAGGGAAGAAGGTCCTAGTGACATGACAGAAAGACCTGCAGAAAAGTGAGGTGGCCTTGGGTTTTGTGTGTCCTCCTTGTGAGCGCTGAGTAAGCATTCAGGAGCTCTCAGAGCTGGACACTGATGACTCTACATTTCTGGTTTGTAGAGCTTTCTCAGCCTTGATGAGGCTTCTCAAGGTTGGCGGCATATCCATGCAGCCTTCACAACTCTCACTTGTGAAGTTGCGTTAAGAATGGACCTTCTGCTAGCTGACTCTGCACAGGGATCCAATGTACAAACAAGCCCAGACATGCTGCTGGACTCGAGACCACATCCTTGCAGTCCCCCGCTGGCTGCTTGGCTGCCTCCTGTGAGCCTCCACGCTGGGTCTGCTGACTGACTTTGGACATCTCTTGAATAACTTGAGTCATTTACACAGAGCTCGTTGAAATTCTCCAGAGACCTCCTGCAGGGCTTGATGAATTTAAACACTCAGCAGCAGACACCAGAGGAAGTGATGCGGCCTCTGTTGAGCTGTGGACAAAGAGGGAAGAGTCCTGACGACTGCCCTTCTGTCTTCATGTCTCCCACCCAGACCATTGCTGGGTCTTGTAGTTAGTCCTTGTGCCCAGGACTGATGTGATTTCAAGTAAAAGTAATTGTCATGAAGAAGTTTCCTAGAATGATACCCTGTTATAGTTTGATTATGGGAGGTTCTAGAAACTCTAGGGCATTAGAGTTTGGCCTACGTGGAGGAAGTAGGTCATAAGGGATTATAACTCTGAAGAGTATGCCTGGTTCCTAGTCCCTCTCTCTTGCTCTGCTTCCTGATAGCCATGAGGTCAATAACGTCTACTACATACTTGTTCTGGTTACTTTCTGCTGTTGAGACACTGTCAGTGTGCTTGTCTTACAGACCTCTTCCAAACCTAGACTAATGCCACCATTACTCCTCAATCCATCACTTGCTCCTGCTTTATGGACCTCATTGTCCAGATCCTGCTCTGACTGTTCTGTCTTCAATCCCATCAGTAATCAGATGCATCCATCTTCACACTCACAACGACATTTCTCCAGGTCCTCATGCTCCCACACCAAACTGCTTCTGTTTTATCACTTCTCCCCCCACTCATAGCCAAGCCGGTTAGAGGAAGAGTCTAAGCCTCTCCTCCACTTACCACCTGCCCTTCAGCCCATTTCAGTGGGATGTCCACCTCATCCTTGTCCTCTTCTCAGGTTGCTCTGACCAAATCAGCGTCATGACCATCATGCTGCCAACTCCAAGAGATGCCCTCTGTCCTTGCTTGCTTCAGTTTGCAGAAACGATGGTCACAACCAACAGCTCCGACCTCCACATCTTCAATGCCTGTTTTCATGGCAGGAACTAAGCTGGTTTTTTGGTGGTGGTGTCTTTTGTTTTTTTTTTTTGTTGGTTTTTGTTTGTTTGTTTGTTTGTTTGTTTTTTTAAATTTCTTTCCTCCTTCTCCCTTGTCTCTTTGGAGCAAATTCGCATTTGCTTGTTCTTTGCCTCAGTGCTTCTCAAAGGCTGAAGTGCTCAAACACCACCCAGGCTGCTCATTAGCATGCAGACGAGAATCTCAGGCTCCACACACCTCATATTCTGATTCTGTAATTTTGATGCAGGGCCAAGAATCTGCCTTTTATAAACACCCTTGGTTACCTTTGGGCTACATTTGGAGAAATCTTGTCATAATTGGTGATGGTCCTTGGCCTTGGACTGTTCATCTTTCTAATTCTCATTTCTTTTGCCATCTTGTGTGTCCCAAGCCACCAGGCAGCAGCTAGAGGATGCTTTCTCTCCCCAGGTCAGTGATTTCTCTGGAGCTTCAGAACCAGATATTCAACTGCTCCCGAGACATGACTGCAAGTGAGGATGCTCTCAAGAGCCTGAAACATCCAAAGCTGATCTCTTTTCTTCCCCAAGCTCACCCATCCCTTCCCTTTAACCAGGACTAGTACCCACCCAGTTATCTAAAGGTGGGCAACCTCAAATCCTTCTATCCTACTTCTCACCCACAGATTGTCACCTGCCCCCATAGATTCAATCAAGTCCTGAACATCCAATATAGATCTATATTGACCAGCTTCTCTTCCTTCCCACTGCCCTGCCCTACCCAGGGCCCTGCCATTTTTCTCCAGGATGAGCCTGTATTCTGGCTTTCTGTTCCTACACTTACTCTCTGCTACTATTTTCTGTTCAGTGACTAAGGGTCCTCTCCAGAGCTGACCTTGTATTTCTCTCACCCTCATGACATCATTTCATGGTGTCATGATGCCTAGGAAGATACCACTGCTGATGCCACCGCAGATCTTCCCCTGTATTCCTGTAGCCTGGCTCAACTCAGGGCTGGGCAGAAGATTCTGAAAATCATGCAGCAGTTTAGTAAGTGTGTGTCTTTGAGATAAAACACAAAGGGTCCGATGGTCAAATCAGATTCATAAACTGAAGCTCAGACCCAGTGTGAAGAGTATTAAGCCTTATTAATAGTTGCAAAAATACAAGTAGAGAGGCATATGGAATGTGGAGTGTGGGCCTCAGTGCAGCTCTCCATGACACTAGACACACAAGGTTGAGGCGCAGCCCAGATATGTCACAAGAGGTCTCCACATGATACATGAGGGGCATCCCTCTCCAGAGGGAGCTATTTTGGTAATGAAAACCTCTACCTAATTCTCTGCTTGTTTTATAGTTTGGATAACCTTTCCCAGGGCAGCACCCCATAAATGCAGAGATTCCATGTTTGTTTACTGCAGGCAGTCCTGGGCAGATAGGGCACATCTTGCTAAAAGCATTCCACAGATAAGAAGCTCAGCGCTTGCCAGTATCGTTTGGGTGTTTACCAGGGGCTCTGTCGCTAGCGGGATTATGAGGAAATTGGACCAGGTCATTTTCCTGTCTTGCCTGGGGTGTCCCTGGGTGAAGGTAGAGAATGCTTTGCAGACTGGCTATTAACCCTTTCCTGTCTGCCCTTCTCAGTCCCCTTTCTCTGTGGAGCTGTTTTCTAGACCAAGCACTGACCTTGGTTTCCTCTCTTCTTATTCTACACACAGACACAGATGCACACAGGCACAGATACACACATAGAGACACACACAGAGACAGGCACACATATACATAGGCACACAGAGACACACATAGACACACACAGACACACACAGATACACATATAGACACACACAGACACATACAGACAGACACAGATATACATAGACACACACACAGACATAGACACATATAGGCATAGACACATATAGACACAAACACACACATAGAAACACACACACAGAGATACAGATACACATGGACACACACAGATATAGACACACATAGACACAGACACAAATAGGCACAGACACACACACAGATACACGTAGACATACACACAGATATAGACACAGATACACACAGGATTCTTTTCCATTTCTGAGGTTTCCTTTATTTCGACTACCTCTGAGTTCTTTTTTTTTTTTTTTAACCCTTGAACCTTGGCCCCATGTCTTTCCTTATTCATCACTGCCTTGATGCATTCCTGGTCTTGAGACACACCCATCACTGAACTTGTAGCTTTTCTGGATTCATATCTTCTCTGACTTCTCAGGGCAAGAGGACTCATACTCACATGGTCCCAGAAACCTTAAACCCTGATCCTACCCCTTGGACAACTTTGCCCTAGGTGTGATGTTAATGCTGTCATCTTGACACAACCCGGAGTTACCTGAGAAGAGGAAACCACAGTTGAGGAACTGTCTACGTCAGATTGGCCTGTGGGTGTGTCTTTGGGTCCTCTATTTGGTTGTCACTGATGTAGGACATAGAGCCCACTGTGGGCAGTACTATCCCTAGGCAGATGGGCCTGGGTTGAATCAGAAAATCTGCTCAACACGCCAGAGAAAAGCAATCTAATAAGCAGCTTTCTTCCATGATTGCTGCCCCTGCTTCTGCTTGAGTTCCTGCCCAGTCTTCCTTCATTGATGGATTGTGATTGGAACATGTAAGTCAAAGAAATCTTTTCTTTCGTAAGTTGCTTTTGGTCATGATATTTGCCATAGCAACAGAAAAGCTAACCAGGACACTAGAGTAAGGGAGGAAGCCTCATCAGAACCTCAGCTTCCACATGTGTGACATGATTGTATCAGCAGTGTCTGACACACAGAGCCAAAGGGTTACCGAGACAGTGCAGAGGAATGTCTATTCCAGGTGCTGCATACAGGAAGTGCACAGATCCCTCTTCCCTGTCATTTCCCGTTCTAGGATCTACCTTTTCACCACCGCCTTCCTCTGACATCACCCATGACAACATCCTTGGAGCTGGCCTCCTGCCCCCTTGTCTATGGCGCCCTCTGTGGTCAGAGACAAAGTCTTCCCTTTATCCAGCTGATGATGTCACTTGCTTCCGAATAGTCGACAAAGTTCTTAGGAGTGCTCCCAGACTCTACGAGGGGGCTTAGGAGGCTGGAAGTGATCAGGCATCTTTCTGTCCCTAGGAGCTCATACCTTAGCTGATGATTATTGAGCATATCATCCTTGTCACATCTGTCTATCCAGGTTTGGCAGACGCCTTCCCCCACTGCTGGCCAGATCCTCCCCTGTTTCCCACCCTCTGGAGCGTCTGCTGTGCTTGGTGCCACGCCACACTCTCCATCAAAGCTTCCTCAGGCTACGCAGCTCCGCTAGGTCCTTCATTGAGACTTTCTGTGAGAGCCAGAAGCATGGGGACCCCTTACAGCTAACACAATGACCAGCAGAAGGCAGGTTTCAATATCTAGTGAATGGAGTGATTCAAGGGTGAGAGGAAGTGGGGAATGAGAGGGAGGGGCTCCTGGAGTCTGAAGTGGCTGCTGTGGGGTGTGGGTGGAATGGAGATGGGCCACTAGAGGACTCGGTGGGTTGAGATTATTGTATTCAGGAGTTCTTTGGACTGGGAGAACTGATGAGCTGGTAGTAGACACTGGGGCTCAGCCTTGGAAAGAAACAGATCTACGACTTGGCAAGACGAAACGCCTTCCCTACTTCTCTCTTCAGCCGCCGAGGTCTCCGCAGGCATGAGATGCAGCACACTCTCAGGCTCTGCAGGAGGTGGAGGGGTTTTCAGAATTTTTTCCCTCCAGTCTTGCCTTGTACCCTGTAAGAAACAGAGATCCCACCTTGATTCGCTAATGCTGTAAGGAGCTGATGCAACACCTGTGGCCGCTGGCTAGGTCTGGCCTGTTTCTCATGGCTTGTCTCTCCCAGCCTCTCCTGGGGAGATGCAAGGGTGAGTCATTCTTCTCTGCTGTCTGCAGTGAACTTCTTGCTACCCTCAGCAGTTCACAGGGAAGAGGTTTTAACTACTGAGGAGCAGAGGGTATGTATGGACAGTTCCTTTCCTGGCTCAGTCACTTTCCTGTAGAATACTTGAGACAGGGCAGTTCATATAAAAAGAGGCACGCTGAACTTGTGAGCTCGCTGCGTTGGAAGCTAGGGAGGTCAAAGCAGAGCAGATGCATCTGGTGAGGACTCTGCCGCTTTAATTCATTACAGAGAGCAGAAGGGCAATAGAGAGTGTGCAAGGAGAAGCTGGATATTCTGCAAAACCCCTCTTGTGACAACAAATTCCCTCTTGTGGTGACTGTGTTAGCTCCTTTATGAGCTCTCACGGCCAAACATCTCTTAAAGTTCCCGCCACTTGCCAATCACCATTATGTTAGCCATTAAACTCCAACATGAGTTTTGGTGGGGCCAGAACGTGTGCACATCATTGTACCTTCCTGTTTCAAATCTGACCTCTGCCATTATCTCTGATAAAGCAGGACTTGAGACCATGCTGATTTTTTAACTGCCCCCCCTTGTGTGTGTGTGTGTGTGTGTGTGTGTGTGTGTGTGTGTGTATGGCACAGCACGTGTCATGGAGCTTAGAGGACATCAACTTCAGAAGCTGATCCTTTCACCTTGAGACAAAGTCTCTTGTTTGCCACTGGGTACTGTGTGCAGTTGGCCTGTGAGCTTCTGGGGATTCTCACATCTCTGTCTTTCCTCTCACAGCAGGAGTGCTGGGGTGCTAGATGTGTGCTTTAGCATCCAACTTTCTTAGATAGGTTCTGGAGAGCCAACTCAAGCCCTCACATTTGCACAGCAAGTGTTTCGCCCACTGGGCTGTCACTTCAGCTCACGATGACTGTTTTACTGGTTGTGTGTAGAAGAATGTTAGGGAAGGGTGGAGCGTATGGAACCAGGCCCTGTGGTTGTCTTGGGCACTTTGTCTTTTTGACTTGCCTGCACATTGGCTGTGTGGGTGCACTCTGTCTTTGGAGGGCCAACCCCTTCCCTGTAGGGATGAGCTTTCCCCAGTCCTGCATCTTGAAAACTGCTGTCATGTGCCAACTGTTGGTGGCTTTTTTTTCTGCTGCTTCTGCAGAGGGGGAGGGCTGAGCCTGCTTTGCAGAGGCAGGGAGAGGGAAGTCAGGGCTTCACGCTCGCTCCCGGCTGGGCTGATTTCTTCTCAACCATCAGCAATCAAATCCGCATCACCACTGTGAGAATTAATTCCTCCTCAAGCTCCCCTTCAGAGAGGTGAGAAATTTGTATGCCTCCCATTAGCATAATTGTGACCCCATTTCTTGTGAAATGACAGCCCTGGTTTGATTATGCTCAGAGAGCATCCCACCACCCTGTCCTAGGCGGCATGATGAGAGCGTCCTCGAATTAGCTGACAAATGAACAGTCTAACGTCCACACCTTCTCTGTGATCCATGGCCAGCGCTCACAGTTCAGCCTAGCTCCAAGGGTCCAGAGGAAGTTCCACGTTACATCCCCATAGCCTGTTATGTGTGCATTGAGAGGCATAAAATGTTCATGACTGGCTGGAAGAGCAGAGAACTTGGAGCTGGGGCCTGGGCTGGGCTGAGATGTCTGCTTCCTGTGCTTTGGAGATAAAGTTCTCTCCTACCCAATGGGAGCGGAGGACCGGCCCTTTACACCTGACACCAGCTCATTCTAGGCTGTCACCCAGCACACCCTTAGAGCATGTGTGGTGCACACCTTGGAATAATGTCCAATCAGGGAGAGGTTAGAATTTGCAGTTCTAATCAGTGTTCCCTGTGCCTCTTCCAGATCAGCCAGTCCTACAAAAGCTCCCAGTCCCTCCCCAGCAGCTGCTGCACCTCAAATTTCTGCCAGGCCCTCTGAGTCGTGCAGCACATACACATGACCTAGGGCCTTTCTGTGAGGGGCTGGGTTTGTTTTTCCTTCTGGCCAGGTAAGGCCCCAGGGGCAGCTGAGCCCACGTACACATGGCCACCCACCTTCAGTAGCAACTGCCAGCTGTCCAGCTGCTTTATTTTGTCCATCTGCCTTGCCTGCACCATGACCTGTGCTAGGAGCCCTGGGTGAGGGCAGTGACCTTGCCTGTGGTGGAAGGAGGAGCCCTAGATCAAGTGACCTTTTTCAGAGCACCTGTTCTGTACAGGACTCTGGCCCAAGGACTGGGGACATTATGCCATGGGCCAGGCAGGCTCAGGGCGCCAGCCAGTTACAGGGTCACTGGAGCTCAACAGAGGAGTTTTGAGCTTCGGTGCCTGTGTTTGTGTGAGTGAAGGGGGAAGTCGGAAGGGTGCCTTTTGTTACTGCTGATTTCCTGCTTGGCTTCTTCCTTCTCATGGCTGACTGAGACAGGTACTTGGTGGTGGGGGACAAGGGTACTGGTGGCTCCAGGGGAAGAAATAGAAGGTGAAGGACATAACACTAGGCAGAGATATGCCCCCCCTCCCAAAGATGGTTATGTCTTAATTTCTGGAACTTCTGCTACGTCACTTTCCACAGCAAATAGGACCTTGCAGTTGTGATAAAGAATCTTGCGATGGTAGCTGGTCCTAGATTATCTCTGCAGGCCCCATGTAGTCACAAAGGACTTTGAAACAGAGAGGCAGCAGAAGAGTCAGGGAGGGAGAGGCCGCAGTGGAAGCCGAGTTCTGAGTGATGATGCAATTACTGGCTTAAAGATGGAGGGAAGGGGCCAGAAGCCAGGGGATGCAGGAGGTCTGCAGAAACTGCTTTCAGAGGGCAACAGGACAGACTCTCCTTGGAGCTTCCAGAAGGAAGGGAGCCCCATAGTATCTTGATTTTAGCTCAGTGAGGTGCCTGGCTGACTTCTGATCTCTGCAACTGATAACAGTTTACATTGTGTTCAGTCTCTAAACCTGAGGTGCTTTGTTAGAGCGCCAGTCGGAGATGAATACAGGGGTAGCACCTCATGACCCTGGAAGTCACACGGAGTCTTGGGGCTCATGGCGTCTCAGGAGTCTGGGTGTGCTGAGCGCACATGGGCTTTGCATGGTCTGGCGCATCAGTCTAGCCAAGGACCAGCAAATGTAATTAATTTCTTGGAGCTCCAGTGCTCCAAGCTTCTTATGATCTAGGGATGATCACTCTTACCCCACCGGGCTAGTGCCAGGCTGCAGTGAGAGGTGTCCGGGTGACAGCCACACAGGTCCACGTTTTATTTGCAGCCTTGACCACCACATCTGCCAAAAGAGGGCACAAGCAAACCCCATCCCTGGAACTCTGAAAGAATGGGGAGAGTTTGGGCTAGGATATCTTGGCAAAGGGCTGGAGATGGATGGTGACTCTGGGTGTCCTCTGGCCTGGCCTGGGGCTCTGTTGGCTGAGACCGGGGGAGAGCCGCAGTCTGTCCCATGGCCACCAGCTTCTCCTGGACCACTGCAGGTATGCAGCATCCTTATGCCTGTCCAGGGCTGTCCTTGTCTCTGCTCACTTGAAGTGCTGGACTCATGCACAGGCTATTTTAGCTGTAAATACCTTGGAACGTCCCATCTTCCCCACCCATTTGGACTGACCTCCCCAGTCCTGGCTGCCAGCTATTGATTTCCCCTTTAAATATTACTGCAGCCCAGGAGCATGTATGGATTAATTGATGAGGCTAGGCTTGTACCTGCACACTTCATTAACAGCTGCTACTAATTAGTGCGGTAGTCATTAAGAGACTGACTGGGGTTTTGAGAATAATAGTTTTATTTTTTTTCCACGACTCCAAAGCATACAATAAATTGGTGAGTGAAATGTCTTGGTTCCAGGTTGGCACAGAAGGCACGGGGTGCCCAGCACTTGGGGTCTGCCCCCAGGAACACAGCAGAAGCAGGGAACTAATGGTGGACTAGAGAGATAGCCCTGGAGGCTTCTGGGCTACCATACGTAAGTATTGTGGTTGTCAAGGTCACAGAGGTAGGGAGGCTGAGCTAGGAGGCGTACCTGTGGGTGCTGTGGGCCAGTGTTCTGCTTGCTAAAAGAAGACGGCCACATATACATGAATAACACAGCAGGACAGGTTTGACCAAGTGTGAGGTAGTGTCCTCTACCCACTGGAAGCAATGCTGAGGTGGGGCTGCCCATTTCCCTTTTGAAGTCTCTTCCATCTTTGTCTGCGTCATCTACTCTCTCTCAGGGACATCCCAAGCCACGCTGCCCCTGAGATCCCAGCCTCTGTCTGCAGCATGTCTGCCTTTAAAGGGGAAGGATTTACCAATAGACTCTCCGGGTTACTCAGGCTGATGAGGCTAGTCCTAAAATGAGAGTGTCAAGGCAACCTGCTGACTCTCTCAGAGCTCCCATCGCACAGATTCCTGAAGAGATTCGGTGGGCCACTGAATGTGGAGGTCCCACAGGTGTAGAAAATATGTGTCTTGAATGGATGGAGTTTTCAGTGGAGGGTGGCCCTTGTACCCTGTGACACCTTAGGACGCCCATCTGTGAAGCGTTATCATCCTTTCTCAGGTGGGCCTGAATCACCTGATGGGCATACACCGTGGCTTCACAGCAGAGGCATAATCATATGCTAATTCGTCGCTGACCTCCGAAGACTTCCTGTGTGTTCAATGCCCTATGTGTATTAATTCTTCTCACCTTGACAGCCCTAGGAGGCAGGCATTTATTTTTACTGTGATTCTGATTCTGTAGAAACGGAAATGAATGTTCCAACGTGCTGTCGTCACAGCACGGGGAGGTGGATATGAACCCAGCGTTCTGGCCCAGAATCCACACTCTTTACCATAGAGCTCCTGAGTCTTCAGAGAGGAGTTTCCCGGCTAAGGGACTCTGTTCCCAGGGTATGTGTGCACAGCATCTGGGTCCCCCAGGCCTCAGTGGATCAAAGACTGTCCACACCGTACAATGTGGGTGGTGCGATGGGCCAGTCTGCTTTCTGTCTGGAGAAAGTTGGGGAAGTGCCTGAGTCTAGAGCGGGGATAGTTTGACACATCTAGAGCTGACATGGGGCTGGGAACCCAGCAAATTACCTGCTCTGAGTGATCAGAGGGAGTTAGCCGGCAGAGAAAGGAGGACAGCAACGTTCACTGATGAAGTGAGAGAGACCCTGGTCCTAATAGCGCACCTCTGTCATCCTGTAGGGCGTGGCGGGGGCGGGGATCACCTCACAAAGCCCAGATACCCTGGCCTCTCCGGGGATTCTGTGAGGATCCTCTCTGCATTGCCTTAGCCTCTCCCTTTGAGTCTCTCTTCCTTACAAAAAAAGAAACTGACGTAAGCATTCACTTACCAGCTGTTGAGGAGAATGCTAAGTTAAGGGAGCCCATTCCCTCGTCCGTTAAGTAGTCCTATTACACAAGGACAGTGGCCTTCAGTAAGACCACTGAGACTGACAGGCAGGCTGTTCTGGAAATGGTGTCCAAGTAGGCATGGGCATCTGCCCCACCCGGGTTAAGGACAGGATGCTGGATAACTCAGTGACTTAGAACATCAAAGACGCCTTCTGTTCTAGTTAGGTTTCTATTGCTGACAAGGGAATGGCGTATTTAGCTTGCAGGTTACAGTCCAAGGTAGGAATCCAGAGCCAGGAACTGAAGCAGAGGCCACGGAGGAACATTGCTTACTGGCTTGTTCTCCATGGCTTGCTCAGCCTGTTTTTCTCTCTTTCTCTCTCTCTTTCTTCTTCTTTTTTCAATGATTTATTATTTTTTTATTTTATGTGCATTGATGTTTTGTCTGTATGCATGTCTGAGTGAGAGTATCGGGTCCCCTGGAACTGGAGTTACAGACAGTTGTGAGCTGCCATGTGAACTCTGGGGATTGAACCCAGGTCCTCTGAAAGTCACTGAGCTATCCCTCTAGCCCCTAATCCTGCTTTCTTATACCACTCAGGACTACCTGCCCGTGGGTGGCACCACCTTCAGTGGGCTGGACCCTCCTACATCAATCATTAATCAAGAAAATGCCCCACATATATGTCCATAGGCCAATCTGGTGGATGTAATTCCTCAGCGGGGTTCCTTCATCCAGGTTACTCTGGTTTGTGCCAAGTGGACAGTAAGCTAACCAACTGGCACACCCAACTCCTCATAGATCTAGAGTTGGTAGGGCAGTGCCGAGTTTCTTTCATTCTGTGACTGAGTCACATGGGCCATGGCCCTGGAACCCTGGGAGCCCTGTTGTGATGTTAGTGTTACAGTTGCTTGGCTCTGCCAGGGGTTGAAGAGAGCTCAGAAGAGGTAGAAATGAGGGGCTGGAAAGATGCTCAGTGGGTGAGACTATGTACTGCTCTTGCAGAGGACCAAAGCAGACAGAGTCAATATCCCTCATGGGCCTATGCTTCAGAGCACATGGTCCACCTGGATGCAAGGGAGGCTGGGAAATGTAGTCTTGATCTGAGGTTGGCAAAGGTTTTCTGTAAAAGATCAGATAGAAAATAGAATTTCTTACCACTATACAGCTCTGCCATGGCAACTTGGGAAGGAGCCTTTGGGAATACGCCAATGAATGACTGTGACTATCTTCTTACATCCTAGATATATTTTTTTTCAAGCAGTAAAATACGTAAAAGTCATTCTTAGTTCCTGGGCCAACCACAAAAGAGACAGGGTCTGGAGCTAGATGACCATAGTGCGTAGACTCCTGGTCATGTTCTAGAGGGTGGCCTTACTCTGACCGTATTTATCTCTTTAATACTCACTGTAGGGGTTGTAGAGGTGCTTTAATAGAAGCAGGGCACCTCCTGCATCCTTCTTTCTGTAAAGAGAAAGACAGAGTCACTGAGTGATAACTGCTATGCTCTGTCCCCAAACTTACCACCAGTAAGGGGAAAGGAGTCACACCTCGCTGGGCTCAGATTTCAGAAGGTCAAGGAGAAGGTGTCTGCTCAGGACTCGAAAGTCTTCTACAATGTCACATAAGAAGCTGGCAGGTGGTCCCAGCACTGGGGACCAGTCAGGTTAGAACACTGGTGAGCAATGTCAGCAGACAGTTGGTGGTAGCCTGCGGAGTCATGTCTAGTCCTTCACAGTGGGGCATCTAGTCACTTGAGCAGAATGTCCCAGTTCCTGATCGGCTGATTCTGGCAGGAGCTACACAGGAGGTACCTTTGAACTGGACAGTTGACACTTTTTAATAATTCGAAAGTGACTTCTGCAAAGAGAAAGGGAACAAGGGAATCTCCAGAATGGCTGAAGATGCCACTATTAGCGAATGTGCTCTCTCCCCACCGACTGACAGCCTGTGGGGTAAGCACTCGCAGAGCCAAGCCAGTATCAGTTATTGAGAGAAATAGAACCATTCCGTGTTTGTACATCACCAAGCTTGTGCTGTCAATCAACCCCACAACATGTATTTTTAGCATCAGCTGCCAGTTATTCATCTGTGCTTCAGAATAATCAGAACCAAAGATAGCAAATGCACCTACGTGTGTAGACTCGGAGTCAGGACCATGTTGCTTTGAGTTCTACTTCTGTCTGGTCCTCTGGGATGTCTGGAAGGCCTTCGACCCTTCTGGACCTCTATCCCCTCAACTGCTACATGGTGAATTTAGAAGCCCGCTGTTCATGCTTATAGAGAGACACCCACTTTGCAGCATTGTTCACAGGGTGCAGGACATCTTCTTCCCTCTTGACTTTGGCCTCCTTATGTGAGATATGAATAGATTTGATGCTGTGTCAGGTCCCGAGTAACATACTTTCTACATTTCTGACAAGAAGCTGGTCTTCTGAGGTGCTTTCTCCAAGGAAGGCTAAAAGGAAGTAAGCAATAGCCTCACTGGGAAGTTCCTACTCTTTGGACATCCCGACCCTTCCAGACAAGCCCACTTCCTCTCTGGTGCCTTCCTGGGTTTCTCCAGGCAGACACCATCTCTCCCCTTTGTGGGGAACCCATGATTATACTTGACGTTAACCCCAGCCTCTTTACTTGCTGGTTGCTGAATGTAGACTTCCTGTAGCCCTTCTGGAAACCTTGACCCTCACCCTCACCTGGGTGCTACCCTGAGCCCTGTGAATGGGACCTCACACATACGCATACAGACACAAACACCCCCCACTCACTGCCCAATGGTCAATACTGGCTTCATTTAGCATTCCCTGAATCCCAGGTCTCATCACTAAGCTGGGGACATACTCACTTGTTTGACTTTGCCCCAGATACAAGAGTCTATTCTTCCACTTCTCCGCTATCCCAAAAGTATGTCGGCCATTCTCTGTTGCAAATCCAGCTGGTGAAAGCAACCTGTTTGGCAAAGGGATCCAAAGCATTCAGATATTCCAGCCAGGAGCCTCAGTCAATAATTATGTCTTCTTGGGCCCTGGGATGACCTGGGGAGGACTTTATCAGACTAGTCCAAGCCTGTGCAAACGTTCTGTGGAGACCCCCTCCCTCATGCCCACTAGCTATGTGATACAGACATGCTCCCATGACTGTTTCAATGATGTACCAATGTCTTTCCTGAGGAAGTGGCTTTATCATGGACTTGTGGTAAAATGTGTGCTGTGAGCTAAGATGTCCTGTTGGCTTCATTAACTCCTAGAAAGTGTGAGATGTACTGTGCTATGTGACATCACTGGATCCATCCATTCATTCATCTATGTTCTATTCATTCAGCCTACAAGGTCTGCTTACCAGGCCCTGGAGACACAAGGTGATCAAAACAGAAGATTCCAAAATCACCAGAGCTTGCAACTCAGGGGAAGCAAATAATCTCAAAAGTGTGAGGTTTGCTGAACCTGAGGCTGGAAGACAACAGCAGGGTGTGGGGGAAATGTAGGGCAGAGCGTTTAGAATGTTCCCAGCAGGACTGAAGAGATGATTCAGAGATTGAGAGCATTTACTACTCTTGCAGAAGACCTGAGTTCAGTTCCCAGCACTTATATGGGGAGGTTTATATTCCAGCTCCAGGGAGATCAAATGCCTTTGGCCTCCATGGGTACTTGTACTCACATGCGTGTATCCACACATAGACACATACACATTCATATAATTAAAAAATAAATCTTAAAAAATGTTCCCTGCCAAAGGAATACAGGTGCAAAAGAAGATGGGTGAGGGGGTAGAGCGGATCAAGCCAGGAGTCTGCAGAGTGAGACACAGAAGTAGGCTATCTAGGGGAGGCAGGGGCTGGACTCCAGGATGGTGACAGTGTTTGGCTTTGGTTTGGGGACAAAGGAAGCCTCCAAGCCTAGTCCTGGCGGCTGTACAAGGTGTGTGTGTGTGTGTGTGTGTGTGTGTGTGTGTGTGTGTGTGTGTG
>CABHPR010098466.1:0-20074 GCA_902168415.1 Peromyscus melanophrys | reverse complement strand
TGTGTGTGTGTGTGTGTGTGTGTGTGTGTGTGTGTGTGTGTGTGTGTAAGGGGTCAGTTTAGAAGGATCCCTCCAGCCACTGTGTCCAGGGTGTATGGTTGGATAGAAGATGGTGGAGGAAGGACCAGTGTCCCTTCAGGAAGATGTGAAGATGGGATAGATACAGTGGGCAGGGAGCTGTAAGATGGAAAAAACTAAGTGAGACAGACAGCATTGAGTCATTCCCAGTTCTCTTTGGAGCAGTTGGGTAGATGGGGACCCCTTTCTTTGAGGTTGAGAACAGGGAAGAACAGACTTTGGGAGGGGTACATCTGATTGTCTTGTGGATCTTGAGTTCACCTGGGGTTTAGAGAGAGGTCTTAGGTAGTGATAAAGGTAGGTTAGTGTCAGCATCAGATGGAGACAAGGTCCCTGCCATGGCTATATACCCCAGAGTGGGAAGAGCCTGGAAATTTGCCATAGATTCTGGGAAACTCTTTCCACCTTCCACGGCTTCTGCTGCAGAAGTGACTCCTTCTAGACAAAGAGGAAAAGCAAAGACAAAACGGAGTGGGGGGAGGCAGGCAGTTTCTACACATCCTTTGATCTTTCCAGCCTTTGGTTCTTGCAACGGCTTAGTAGGTTCTCAGGCAACCATCCCCTGAGTGTTGGTCTGGCTGTCTCTAGGAACTTGGGATTTCCCAATGCTACCTTCTAGGAAAGGCCCTCCCTGGTAGCTCTACCCAAACCACATCACCTGCAGCAGCATCCTCAATCCTGGCTTGAAATCCTCCAGTCCCTGGCCCTCTCTGGAGGCCCTGTAACTGACTAATTCCTTAATGAGCTGATTTCTGAGGGCAAGACAAAGCCTGTGGGCTAGATCCGCCTTTTAGATCTCTCCAGTGGCCCCTGCTCTGCCGCCCCCATCTCTCTGAACTTTGGTGTGCTCACTGGCTTCATTTAGGCAACTTCCCTTCCTCCCTCCCATCCCTCCGATGGGCAGCCTACTCCACAGCTACCTAAGCCGCAGACAGACCTCATCACATGGTTTTCTTGACTGCCGCTCTTCACTGGAGGCCTTGGAAAAAACAAACAAACAAAAAACAAAAACAAAAACAAAAAACCTCCAACTGCTTAATTACAATTGTAGACACCTCTGAAATCTGTCTCTTGTTTTCTAGATTCTTCCATCATTCTGCCCTTCCTTCTTCCTGGACCAGACACGTGGGCCCTTGGCCTCTCATTTGGGCAGATTCCTCTTGCTGCCCAGGACATACTGCCACTCTACGAAGACTTACTAAACTAATGCACAGTGAATTCAGCACAGCAAGGAGAGAAAGCATACTCCCTCAGGCAGATCTGTTTCTGGGTTCCTGAAGGGGAAGCCGGGCAGCACACCCTGCATCCATACCATACCATGTCTGTCTCTCAAGCCCAAACGTTCTCCTGGTTGTAGCATTTGATGTCTGAGACTCAACCTGGTCCCTTGCACTGCCTCTAGGGTCCCGGCTCTCCCAGTCAGCCTTAATTAATTGTAAAATTGATTAAGCAGCCCCCTTTGTCAGGCTGGGCTGGTGTTTGTTTGTATTTTCATACTATTACCCTTTTATATTTCTCTGGGCGCCTTCAGCTCTCTACTGACACCTTTTATTGGGGAAATGTTAATTTAAAAATCATCTATAATGCAGGTGTCACAAATCAAAGCTGTTCGGTAATGAGTTGCTCTTATGTCGTATAAAAACAATTAATTAAAACCCTTTCTGAGAGAGCCTCGCCAGCAGATTTATGTCTTCCAGGGTCTCCCCCTTGACTTGCCTTTCTGAGGACCCTCTTTGCACTCAGCTGCCTTCTGGAGGGATGGATTTCTCCCACCTCTGCCCAGGAAACAGAACCTCAGCTCGGTACTGTGGAGAAGGTGCCAGGTGTTGTCCAGTTGAATCTCCCAGCCTGCCACACAGCACACAGAGAGGGACTTCATTATGGTCACACAATAATGGAGTGACAGTGCCAGCCCCCGAGCAGCTCAGGGCTTGTTTTTCTTGTCTCTGTCATTATCACCGCTGTCTTTCCTGACAAGGCTCAGTGGAGATGGACACAGGGGCGTTTTCTCAATGGTCCAATGAACAACAGTCTCTCTTCCTCCTCCTTGTTAATCAGTCCAGCATTTGGGCTCCAGCTTCCTCTGTGACTTGGGGCTTACACTTTCTTCTTGATTTGGGCTCAGTTTCTCTCTCTGTAAAATAGGCACACTGGTTTAGAGCATGGGGTGCGAATCCAGTATCTTCTGTGTCCGGGGTGGATGTGATGGGAACTGAGGGAGATGAGTGTGCTGGGTCTGCAAGGAGTAGACTGCTGCAGGGAGGGAAGGCAGGCCTAACCGAGTCGTTTGCAGAACCTGGCAGCTCAGTTGATGAGGTCCCAAGGCTGGAAAGGGTGCTTGGTCAGTTCACCCCCAGACCTCAGAACCTCTCCTCACCCCACCCCTGCTCTGCTTCGTGGCTTAGGGAATGGCCCGAGGGCTCTGTTTCCAGGGTATAGTTCAGTTAAGCTTGTGAGATCCCCTGAAGCGAAATGGAAAAGAGAGGGCCTGGGAAACAGGAAGACTCAGGGCATCACCCCGTCTCTGTCTTTTCCTACCTCTGGCAGTGTTTACAGCTCCTGAGACACACTGACTTTGTGGGGCTGCTTCTCTTGGTTCTGGACCCTGTTATTGCCCCTTCCCTGCTTCCCTTGGGGCCTGGGCTGGTGCTGAGCCGGGGCTTGCCTTTGTGGTCTTCCAGCCTCTGTTCCATCAATCCTTGTGTTAAATTCCCTGCTTAAAATACCCAGAGTGGATTAGGAGTCCTGATTGAAACCTGACTGATACAGTCCCCCATGTGATTATCAGTGTTATCGTTTGGTCCAGTGAAGGACAAATACTTGTCTGTAAGCGGGCTTCATGAAGGATGGAGAACATGTGTTGGTTCATAGCTGCTCACAGGACAAGCTGAATTTCAAGGTCATAGGTATTCTTGTCCAGGATTGGTCTGGGAAATCAGCAACACTACCTCTGCACTGTAGAAGCTTCTAGTCTTAGGAGTGAATGTATTCTTCGGGGTGTCTGAATGCTGGTCTCCCAGCCTCTCCTGAGAGGCTGCCTTCATTCTTGGCATGGCTGGATCTTCCTCAGTCCCCACCCTCTCTGGCAGGCAGCTCCTGCTGCCTGCAGGGTGACACTACCACTGGACGGCTCTGGCAGACTCTTAGCAGGCAAGGATCCATCCCTTCCGCTGGTCCTCTCCTTCCTTTTCCAAGCCCAGGCCACAGGGAGGGAGCATCTGCCATATGAGCTGCAGTCGGGGAGGCTGCTTGGAGGAGTGAACCCAGGCTTGGAGTCCAGAATGTCCCCCTCCAGGAGGAGCATGCCTCCTTCCCCTCTGATACTTCGTAATTTGGAGATGTCTGACTCCAAATGAGAGAAGCCAAGCTGTGTGGCCAGGGTCCGTAACCCTCTGGGTGGAGCCCCTCCTGGCCTAGCCCACGTGGCTCAGTGTGGCTCTCTCGTGCCCGTCTCCCCTCCCCGAAGAGGGCTGTGAAGTGTCTAATCCAGGCTTTTATCTGGCATCCACAATTAGAATGTCAAGATTGAATAATCTGCCTTTATCTCCCGGATGACAGCCATGTAGAAACTTCAAAAGAAACAGTTTTGCTGGCATCTAACGGCTTTTGTTAATTACTATATCCCAAAGAAAATGAAATAAAGGAGGAAGAAAAATGATATTTCTCTGTGACAACTTTGTAAAAATATCGGTGACGAAGCGGCGCCAGTTTAAGGGCTTTAACTATTCATGCGGCTGAAAGCTGGCTCGGGCTCAGGAGAATGAGGATGTGTGTACACACGTGCGCACATGCACGCATCCTCGAACACGAACACACACACACACACACACACCTCCCCCCTTACACATACTCCTCACAGACTGCAGTCACAGACACTCTTACAAGCCACTCACACAGTCACACATTCTTCCTTCCTTCTCTGCATCCTTAGGAATCCCTCCCAGATCCTTTTGGTGCTGGCTGTGTGCTGGGGACACAGACACACAGTGGGCCCCTTCCAGGGCATCGGGGAAGAAATGCAGTTCGACAGTAGTCTGTTTTGCATTATCAACTGTGACACGGCAGTGATGTGGATGGTGTGTGCCCATGGGTAGCACAGGTGGAGAAGGGAGTGAGGCAGAATAGAGAAGGCATTCAGGAGGCTTGGGGGTCAAACTTGTCAGGTTAGGATGTGGTGCTATCACACGGCGACTGTGTAACGTGGAAACCACTCACTCTGTGTGCTGCATGTCTCTAAGCATCCCTCTGGTGCTGCTGTTACCGAGAGGCATTCGGAGTGGCAAATTCTGCTGGTGGTATTGGCCTGGCACTCTCTGGAAGACTTCATGGAGGTCCTTGATTTGGGGTCCTTAATGGGTAAATAAGGAAGTAGGAAGAGAGAATGATACTTGCAAAAGCTTGGAGGCATGGGAGGTGGATAGGGGGGTATGTTCCCAAGAGTGGCAGGCTCTGGTGTGATATGTCAGAGGTGGCAGATGATTAGTGTGACCCACTTTGAAGGTGTGAGATGTTGACTCTTATTCTGGAGCAACACAGGGGGTCCCTTTAGAAGTTGGGCTGTTGCAGGCCTGGTGTGTTGAGCTCCACCTCACCTGGGAAGGCAGCGAGGAGCAGGTGTGGGGGCTGGAGATGACTCACAAGCCAGAGAGGGGTTGTGCTAGGTGGCATACGGTGTGGGTTTTGGGTCAAGGAGATGAAGCTGGTAGTCTTGCCTGTCCTAAGGGTGGAACCGCATATAGGAAGTCTGGGGTAGGGACTAAGATGCCTGATTGATACAAGGAAGAGTCCCCAGGAGCAGGGACAAGAATTCTGCTGTGTATCACCATTCCCAGAGTGGGTATCTTTAGCTGTGTGGCTCAGAACCTCTTAGGACCCTCCCTCCACACAGAAACAGAAAAACCCAAGTTCCTCTGAACCACTGCAGAGCCCAGGAGTGCTGCCCCCTGTGGTTGTGGAGGGAGTGGTCAACACAACCACAGCCATAGGCTGATATGATCTCCCAGCTTGCCCCTCCCTTGTGCCCTCTGAAAGGAAGTTCATCGATGGGGCACTATTGTGATCCAGGGCACCCTCAGGATACTGGTGACAAGTACAGCTTCTGTTGAAGGCAGAGCAGTACAGAAGTAACTGCTTGCAGAAGTCAAGACAAGGAAGCCCAGCTTCAGGCAGCATCTTACAGGGCCTCTTAGACAGAGAAGGGCTTACTATGCTGAAGGGGTGTGGATCCAAGCACCCCAACCCTGTCTGAGCCTCTGGGCAACTGCTGTGTCGACAGGCCTCTCTCCAGGGTGCTGATTCCAGAATTTCAGAGCCCACGAAACATTGCTGCCAGGGCGGCCACCAGCATCTTCTCCCTGCCCTGGCTGAGCCCCCCTTACCCCAGAGACCCTGTGCAAGGTGTCGGGGAGGGAGCAGGGGCTGCTTCTCTCCCTCCTCAATTAACCCTGTTGAGCCTGAGGGGAGCATGGGAGCTGGCTCTGGGCTGATCTCAGCCAGGTCGGGAGCCTCCCCGCTGCTGCCCCTCCTTCCCTGTAGTCATTAGTCTCCAGGCTGCAGGTGGAGTGACAGCCCTACTCGCAGCTCTTGAAAGGGCCTTTGTTTTATCGCCCTCGGTTCAGATGCTTCAGAGCACTAGCAGGCCATATTTTAATCTCAGGTCTTTGCAAACAAAATCGTTAAAAGCAGATGGCTGTGAAGACCGCCATGAATATTAATAGATATTGAAAAAAAGGGACCCTTAATCTTTCCATAAATCTTCCCGCGGAGGTGGGGGACAATTCAGAGAGGAGGGCAGCAGGGTAAACACAGGTACCCAGCCCTTCCCATCCAGGCCCTAGCCTAAGGGTAGGTGGTATCAGCCCACCGCTGGGCACAGAGATGGGGTTGGAGCAGCAGGCCTGGGGGGTGCTATCACCATCTCTATCCTACCTCCCTCTCCTCTGCCTGGCTGAGCCCAGGACTAGGCCTTTCCTTGCACCCTGTCTTGCTGAGGCCAGTTGTGGCTGGGCCCTGCTCTTCAGGTGTTTTTTTTCAGTGACATCATCCTACACATGCTGGTCCCCCTCTCAACCTTGGTGGGTGGGGTGGTCATGCCTATTTCACACATTAGGAAACAGGCCCAGAACATGGAAAGGGCTAGCTCAAGGCTATCTGGTTCCTAAGTGGAGGAGGAGGAGTTTGAACCCAGATCTGCTTGGCCCTCTGTGTTGAATCTTGGAGCCAGGTCATTCATCACCTGTTTACATGCCCTTGAGTCAAACATTTTACCATGCATAATTCATTCCTTTGGATTATGCATTTAACAGTGGAAATATCTCTGGGAGAGGTGACCTGTTGAGTGGCTGAGTCACTCAGCTGTACCCAACAGCCCTTGTGCTGAAGACTTAGCTCAGCTGTTTCCTAGCTCTGGAAATTCCAGTTAGCATTCGGTTCTACAGAGTCTGTATCCATGCTTGGAAAATGCATCTAATGAAACAGTCCTTTGAGGTAGACAAGATGGGGAGGGGGTGAGGATCCAAGGATCCCAAAGATCACAGGAGGCCATGTGTCATATAGTGTACCCGCTGAGGGACACTGTTCGCATTGTTACAGAAGCACCTTGCTTACTCCAGGCCCGCCCATGCAGTGACAGGCAGGAATGAATAAGGAGGGGAGACAGAGAGGAGACCTGAGTCAGGGGAGACATGGGGGCCTGGACAGGGTGGCGGCAGGCAACACAGCTACTCACAGGACCAATGACATTGTTCCCAACAAGTGGCCTGCTTGACTCTGTGCTTCAATTCTCATTTAATCAGTCTTCCTCCGCCTCCCCTTTCCTTCTCGTCCTCCCCCCTCCTTCCTTCCCTCCCTCCCCCTCTCCCTCCTGTCTCTCTGCCAGTTGCCATGAATATAAGCAGCATGGTTCTTGCACTCAACAAATAACAAGCAAACTCACGAGACAGACACACACAGAGAAGCATCCAAAGGGAAGCTGATGCAGCTGAGGGGATAGTCAAAGGGATCCTTTTAACATTTTTTAATACTTTAATATTTTTTGTATGGGGGGTTGCACATGTCGAGGTCAAGGGACAACTTTGTGGAGTCAGTTCTCTCCTTCCACCTTTATGTGGGTTCCGGGGATTGAAATCAGGTCACCAGACTTGCATGGCAAATGGCTTTACCCTCCCGAGTCATCTCAAGGGCCCAAAGCCAGCCAAAGGGAACCCATTGTAAGTAGAAGGAAGCGTCCTTGTTCTCTCAAACCAGTTTAAACAAAGCTTAAGTTGGCACGACATCCTAAAGACAGTCGAGTCTGGCCCTTATATGAGGCAAGTGAGGGTCAAGGAGTGGGGCCAGCAGAAAGCAATCAGAGGGAGGAATCTTCACAGGCACCTGCTCCTCACCAGCAGGGGTCCCTCCCCTCTCTGACTCCTCCCCAACATAGTCACCCTCCCTTCCCCTTCCCTTGGCCTAGTCCTGCACACATTTGCCTTCATTATAGGACACACTCTGGCTGGGCCTCCGCTCCCCAGGGAAGGTCGAAGCAGTTCTTAAAGATGGAAAAGAGTGGGGTGGGGGCAGCCAAGAGGGGATATCTCCTTGCAATTCCCTGCCTACAAGTTTTGTGTACAGGCTTTTGACAGAGGCCGGTTTTGAGGGGAACTAAGAAACTGAAGAACCCAGTCACTCAAGTCTCTTTCTGTCATTGCTATTCGGATGCAGCAAATCCCCGAGCCCGGCTGCAAAGGGCAGGGGCTTGGCACATCTCAACAGATATACCTATTCCACTGTATAATTTAAGGTGTCGTTTTATTCAGGTGCCATCCAAATGTGTGCAAAACGCTTGCATATGCCATAGCTATTAATGAAATCATTACGTACAAACAGCGACGCTTTATCAAGTCATTCATTAAAGGTAAATTAATGAGGGGGACAGCATTAAAATATTTCGCAATCATTACCAGGTCCAGCCTAACCCACTTTTATAAATATTCATCAACAAAAACGTGCCTCAAGAACTCACCCAGTAAATTAAATTCTCGTCTTGAAGTGTTTTGCTTCTATTAATGGCATCGGCCGTGGTAGTTTCTTTGATTTGTTTTCCGGAACTTTGGGATATATTGTACAGAAATAATGACAAACTGAGTAATCGCTGATAATTAGGCCAAACCTATTATTCCCATGGTATTTACATTTTGATTACTATCCCCCCACCCCCCCCCCCCCCAGGCAACTTCTCAAATCCATTCTAATGCAAGACAAAATAGGAAGGAAGACTTCCAGGGCTGGAAGAAATTCACCTGCTGTTGGAGTCTCTGGCAGCCACTCTGCTAAACATACTTCTGAGTACAGGGAGCTCACGCCCTCTCCAGATGGTCTGTTCCAATCTTAGGCCTTGGTGATCTTCGTCCTCACCTCTGCACTTCACTCACTAGCTCTCCACACACTCCGAGCCCTGAGCACTGGAGTAGAGGTAAAAAAATACTTCACAGCATAGGAAAGGCATCTTGTGGATATCACTGCACTCTTGTCTTCCCCGAAGCCGTCCACCTTCAAACTGAGTATTTTCAGGGCACCACAAACTCCCACAAATGAGGTGAACTCTAGGTCTCTCCACCTCCTCTTTTCTGCCTTTTTCCTGTGGCCCTGGGTGATCTGCACTCTCCCTACCCTTTTCACCTCTGTTTCCACGGCTCTCCAATTCCCTTTGCACATTAACCCGTATAATCTCAAGCTGCCAGTCATGTCGGTACATAGACTATCATATGAACTCTGAAGCTTTACACAAGCTTCTTCATCTGCAATTTTCTTTCTTTCTTTGTCTGTCTGATGAACTCCTATAGATCCTACAGAATCCCGGTGGAGTGGTTATCACCTTGGTGAAGCCATTCTTGGTTGAGTTCCAACCCCTACTCTGGAAAGAATTGAACATACCTTCCTCTGGAACAACTCTGCTCTTTGTAAGTGCATGGCGTCTTCTGGCAAGGTGAAACGGGGCTGGGGGTGGGGCGGGCATGCAGGAGGTATCTCTGCCATAAGCAAATCAGGGAGTTATTTAGCTTACAGTCCCTCATGGAGAGAAGCAAGGACAGAATCTTGGAACAGTAACCAGGGAGAAATGCTGCTTATTGGCTTCTCCCATGGCTGGAAGTCTTTTTTAAGCGACTTAGGACTAACTGTCCAGGAATAGTTCTGCCCACAGAAAGCTGGGCTCTCTTACCAATCACTAGCAAAGAATAAGCCCCTTCTCCCCCCTCCCCCCCACAGGCCAATCTGGTGGAGGCAGTTCCTCAGCTGAGATCCCCTCTTCCTGGGTGTGTCTAGGTTTATTAACAAAACTATGACAAGAGAGCTTCACAAAACCTGGAGGCTCCCCAGGGTTGCTAGGTTAGACAGTTTTCTGGCTACCATCCTATAAATCTGAAGATTCCAAATCCAACCTATGACCCCCTGCTTTGGTCATCAAAATCCACAGCATTGGACTGAGTCCTCCCAGAGGAGATTTTTGATATATCTAGTCTTCATCCCCTAGAGAGGATGGGGGATCAACAACCAATGATTTCCTCTCTCCTTTGGTGGTGTTATTCTAGGTCCTATGAATTCACAACCATTTTGTAAAGAAAGTGATATTTATTGCAAGGTATTTCTGGGGCCAAAAGCACTCACTTTGTGAAATGTAAGCAATTGGGAACTAAAATGTAACTACTGTGACCTTGACTTGCCATTAAAACTTTTTTTTTTTTTTTTTGAGACAGGGTTTCTCTGTGTAGCTTTGCACCTTTCCTGGATCTCGCTCTGTAGACCAGGCTGGCCTCGAACTCACAGGGATCCACCTGCCTCTGCCTCCCGAGTGCTGGGATTAAAGGCGTGCGCTACCACCACCTGGCATTAAAACATTTATAAATGGGGATTGGCGATGAGGAATTGGCTTACATCATCACTGACATATGCTTTTATTATGTGTATGCTTGTGTATGTATGGGTGCATGTATGTGGGCGCCACAGGTCAACCTCAGATGTGGTTCCTGAGGAACTGTCCACCTTGTTTTCGAGATAGGGTCTCACACTGTCCTAGAACTTGCTGGCTCAGGTAGGCTGGTTGACCAGCAAGTCCTATCTCCCTCCCCTGCCTCCCCCACCCCCCACTCCCATCCCCTGGAATTACAGCATATGTCACCATGCCTGGCTTTTTATGTGGAATTTGGAGCTCAAAGTTAGATTTTTTACATGTGTGTGCCAAATACTTTACTTACAGAGCTATGTCCCCAGCTTAACTGACATATTTTAAAACCACTATTAGGAGAATTGAAGACTGGCAATGAGGATGGGGTAGCTCTCTTGGTATCAGAGAAGTCTTGCTAGTGAGCAGGTACAGAGTAAATTGCCTGTACACTTACGCTCTGAATATCACACAGAAGTTCTGAACCTAGACTTGGGAGGAGACTGGTAGGCTCTGCCTTGAGTGCCTCCAGATCTCTGTTGTGCCTAAACCCCTTGTCTGTTAACTGGCTTATCTCAGAACCCACATCATTAGATGATGCCTCAGGGAATACATGCCTAAGTGAGACCATGTTATATAGCTTCCTGTCACAACCAGAGGCAGGGGGTGTGTGCCTTTGGCCTCAATGAAGCCCTTGGCCCAGAAGATGCCTGAGGACATCTATGGCTTTACTGCCAGTGAGTCTGTAACAGTTGGAAGGTGCTGGAGTGAGGGCCACACCTGCTCTCTGCACCCATGCCTGATGCCCTAGAATGGGCAGTGCAGACCCTGCATCTCCCTGCTGCCTTTCTGTGCCTCACTGAGTCTCAAGGCATATATCCTTGCTGTTGGGGGTTAGGGGTTGGCCCCATCTTCCTCTGTCTTCTAGAACTAGGCTTCTAGTGAAGACACAGCCTGCTCTGTGGTGCCATTTCCTGTACAGCCTGCTGCTCCTCTAGCCTGTCTCCTCTGCCCCACAGAGGATTCTGGGGACAAGGTGAGGAAGAAGTGAGTGATGTCTGTTTAGGAGTATACTGCACAAGTCTAGACCTATCTGTATTTACAAGGACAACACAGAATACCAGATACATCAGCAGCCACATGCCACCATCCAGAAATGAACTTAGCTCAAGTGACAGGTCTGGGTGGACACTTGTATGTAACTGCCACCTCTTTGCATGTGACCTCCGCTAGTCTGGGTCTCAGTTTGATAATCTGTCAATGGGAGAGTATGGTAAGCTGAGCCTGGGAGCTTTGTAGAGTTCAAAATCAGTTTAAATGGAAAGAAATCCAATCCGATTCTAAAAGCTCTCACTGGGCCAGGAGTCATGGGTTATCAGTTCCCCAGGCCCTCACAGGGGACAAACACTGAATACATCCAGGAGTGGATGAGTCCTGATGTGTCTATTTGTATTGGTAACTCTGACATGTTGAACACTGGCTGTGGGCCGAACACTTGGGTGAACGTATGGGCTGTTGTTTCCATGACTCTAGGAGTCTAGGTGGGAGGGACTCCTAAGATCCATTTTGAGGTTGGGAAATCGAGCAGAAAGATCTCAAGATTACAACTGGATGGCTACACAGTTGGTTGGGACCCGAACTCAGGCTACCCGCATGAAGATTTGGAAAGGGAGCTGGGTTTTGTGGCTGCTGTGCTGTTTTGTGGCTGCAGGCTGACATCAGCTGATCTGAAACTTACTTTGTAGCCCAAACTGGCCTTGAGCTCACAGTAATTCTCCTATCTCAGCCTCCCCTCTTCTAGGATTATAGTTATGAGCCACTACACCTGGCTGAAACATGTTTTTAATTGGCATGATATTTTCCATTCGCCTTCCAGGCTCAGTATCCTTTATCTAAAATGCTTAGGATCAGAAATGTTTTGGAATTCAGATCCAGCCCCCCACCCTCACCCTGGCCAGATTTTGGAATATTTGCATACATGTAATGAGACATCTTGGGGATTGGAATCAAATGTAATCATAAAGTCACTGTTTTGCATTGCTTCTGTGCGTAGCATGGGGGCAGTTTCACGGGTCTGTTAGTCTGCCTGTGTTTGTACTGAAGCCTGTGGAGAGGTCGGGTGTTGATTTTCCATTTGGCATCATATGGGTGCTCCAAAGATTTTGGTTGTGGGCCATTTTAGACTTCAGACTTTAGGATATGGGATCTCAGCTTGTAGCCTATTTACTCTATAGAACTGTCAATCCAAACAACCTTGTCTCCAGTCTTGTTCATGGAGCCTTCTCACTGGCCCCTTTACCTCCACTCCTGGTCTCCAGATGACTTCCACACAGCAGTCAGGTGTCATTGCCAACTGAAAGTGTCATTAGATCACCCCAGAAAACAGAACCTAGGCCTTCTCATGGCTCCTGGGGTTCAATCCGGCCTCCCAAATGCCGTCTGCAAAACCAGAAGACCATACCATCCCTTAATCTGCCACGCTCACTCGTTAGGGACTGGAAATCAATGCCATGGCTCATGACCTGCATTTTCTTAAATCAAAGAAAGAGAACAGGTTGAAATCCCCCCCTCCCCCCCCTCTCTCTCTGTGTGGTCACATTTGACTTAGGAAGTAGACTTTGTCTCATCAATCTTTTAAATTAGTTACATGTAGGTAAAAAAGTCTGTGTGTTTCACAGGAAAAAGCAACACCACTCTTACTGTAGGGTATCTTTGACAATGGAGGAGTCCAGAGCTTAGGAGTTCATGGTGTGGCCTTGTCTGGCCGGTACCCTGGACCCTCATCACCCTCTATCTGTCCTGGTCAGCTTGGAGCCTGCCAGCCTTCAGTGAGAGGCACCGGGGTTTTCCCTGGGAAGTGCTTTCACTTTCTCTTTCCCGTCCCCAGCACCAGGACACAGCACACTCTATTTCCTGAGTGGACCATACGCTCGCTCCGTAGAGGGTATCACCCAGGGGACGACATCTATTTAGAGAGTCCCACGAGTGTCAGGACAGGTTCATTACTTGTGGTCACTCCTTAGGTCTACCTGCCACCATGCCTAGAACACACTAGGCACCAAACAAGCAAGAACGTGAATCCTGAAGGGTAGAGTACTGTAGTCTTCATAGATAAGAAAACTGAGGCTCCAATGGGCCCTCTAGTGTCCAGGCAGGTGACTCATGATGGGGGGGTCTGGCTTTGTTTGCCCTTCTCAGTTTCCTGTTCCTATCCCTCCCTCGAAGGTGTGTCTGGGCCACAGGCTCCTGGAGGGCATCTCCCCTCACCCTCCGCCCCGCCCTGCCCCCTCCAGCTGGCTGAGCTGAGCATGGCACACAGGGGTGGCTGGGGAAGACACAATCAGATGGTGACAGCGACAATATCAGGAGTGAAGAAGATCAATTAAGCCCATCGAGCTGATTTGTGAAGCTGATTAAATTAGGAGCCTCCCTGGGGGCAGATTCCCTCTCAGGTTGACAGGCCAGCTGCTGGCTGCCTGGCTGGGGGGTGCTTACCACCCCCCCTAGAGAGCAGTGGGGCCACTTTGCCATGCTTGATGCATGGAGAGGGGATGAAGAGAAGGCACATTTAGACGGCTCAGGGAGCTCAGGGAGCACCTCCCCTCGAGCTGCACATGGGATCCCTTGGAGGATCTGGAGGATTGAGGACAGAGTTTGTTCTGGCTTAGAACAGACACTGGCCTTCTGGTAGTCTCTGGTAGTCTCTGTAGGGCCCCGCTCCCTAGTTTGGAGGTTCAGGTAAGTGGTGGAGAGGGAAGGAGGACCCAGGACTTTTGGCCTCTTCTGTCTTCTGTGCCCACTTTGGGCTTCAGCATCCTGGTTGGTTTATTTCTCCATTTTTCCAGGCTCAAGGCTCTGGTTCCTTTCCTTCTCCCACCACTGACGGATATAATCAGATTATCTCTCTAGTAACCTGACCCCTTTGCCTGGCCTCAGGACTCCCTTTCAGGGACTGTCCCCAGGGCAGCTTGGCAAGAATATCCTTGTATTTCAGAATGCATCCCCTCTCCAGGCCCCTGGATGGGGGCTGGGAAGTGGATTTGGACAAAGCTCCTGTGTGTGCAGGGACAATAGATGGGGGAGGTTCCAGCAATAAGGTCACAGGATTCTTGAGAGCATGAGGGCGGGGAAGTGAGTGTTTTGAAATGCAGGCTGAAGAAACTGACCACAGTCAAGCAGTACCTTTAGTGACCCGGCAGAAGATGTGACACTCTCTAACACCAGGTTAACCATGGTGCGCTGTATCTCTGGATGGAAATGGGATGCAATGGTAGCTCCCAAGAGCCCCCGATGCCCAGGAGGAGCACTCTAGGCATAGAGTGGTGGAAGCCTTCTCGGCAGAGGTGGGCTTGTGGCTCAGAGACAAAGACCAAAGCACAGGAGAGAAAAAGAGTATTTCAAGGAGCCTGGGGGTCCCATTAGCCTGAGATGAGGCTAGGGAGAAAGCCTGTGGCCCTCTCCAGAGCCTGGTTTCTTCTCCTCAGCCATCCCTCTTTCTCAGCACAGGTCTATGCTAGAGCATAAACAACTGAAAAAGAGCCACACCAGTCAAAAAGATACTCAGGTGTGTCCAGAACGAGTAGAAGCAGGGTTGGCACCCAGGTCTGTGGGAATTTGGGAGTCTCGGTTCTCATTTGGAGTCTCACAGCCCAAACCTTAAGATCATTGGCAGCTGATGATGTATGCAGGAAGGGACAGACCTATGGAGACTCGAAGGCCTCAAGGGACAAGACAGACTGAGGGTAAGAGCCCAGGCTGGAAGTCAGACAGTGTTCATTCTCCTGGCAATGGGATTCACTTGGCCAACTTAATCTGCTTCTTTGTGGCTTACTTTCTCTATAAAATGGGCACAATGGGAGTACCTGTCTCCTGGGGCTACTGTGAGGATTAAATAAATACACACATATATATAGCCTGTAGTGGTGTCTGCTGCTCAGACATTGTGGCTTGCAATAGAGTCCAGATGCAGTAGCTTAGGAGCCTGGATGAAGGTGGTCAGGTCTTGAGAGAGGCCACAGAAATGCCAAGACTCTGAATGCCACCCACTGCCTCTCCCAAGTTGGTGAGTCTGCAGAGAGTACCTCACACTGAGCGTCACTCATGCTCAGCTCTGCATGGAAGAGCTCCTCAGCCTCCTTCCTTGAGCACACTCAGAAGCTGAACTCAAGTCCTGGCTACAAATCCGCTCAGAGACTCCGAGTGATGAGCGCCAGGGTCCCACCCTGAAGCCAGGCTCCTAAGTCATGGTCCAGAGTCTCTCGGTGGCTCTGAAGTAGGTGTTGTCTTTTGCAGGCAGCCGTGGGCCTCACAGCAGCGTGTTTGGGTACTCTCCTTTGCCATCGCTAATGAGAATCAGGGCTGTTCTCTATCCCACGCCTGGGTCTGATTTTTAATCTGTGTCTAGAAGCTGGGGATGATCTTCTTGCCACCCTGGTGAAATATTAGCCATTATTTCTCTGTTCCTTCCCATTGGAAGGCAGTTCCTGACATGGGGCTCCCAGAGCTCCAGAAGCTGGAAGCTTTGAGAGTGAGCTTTTGATCTTTGAGAACCTTGCTGCGAGACACATCTCTGCCATCCCTGCTCTGAGTAAGTGGAGGGCTACCCTGGGTGGCAAATGGCTTCATCTTCTCTTTCTACACCTGGCCTGCAGCCCAGCTGGGCTTTTCCCACACAGGAAAGTGAGGCCAAGAGCCTCCGCTGTGGTCTAAGGGCCCTGTCCTGCAGTGTGGGTCACAGGTCTGAGGATCTTTTTTCCATGCCGCAAGCCCATTAGTGAATGAAAAGCCTTCTGAGTCCACAGCATCCTTGATGGTTCCTTTCCCTTTATCCCCCTTCTCAGCCTAAGCGAAGCCTGTCACCCATTTGGATTGTTTCATGAACATCTTAACTGGCCTCACTACTTCCACCCTCCTCTGGATGGAGATGATGCCTTCAGCATTTCACTTGAACATCGTCATGTCCCCGTTCCTGGTCTGTGGGTTCAAATCCAGGGTCATCCGATTCTGGATCAAACATACTTGGAAAAACATCAGATCTACTCTGGACGTGGATTGTCTTCTGTTGTCTCTGTCCCCAGATTAATACAATGTAGTAGCTCTCCCCATAGCGCTAAGCACTGTGTCACCTGACTTTGCATATCAGGGTGGGTGTGCTCAGGCTACAAGGAAATATTGCACCACTTCACACAGCTGCTTGGACTCTGCAGAGCGTTGTATCTAGAGGGCGACAAAGGAAAATAATACCACTCAGCAGTTTCTGTGGTACTGAGAATTCAATCTGGGGATTCCCACATGTTATGCAAATGCTCTACTATTGAGCTATATTCCTAGGTACTTTTAAGGTAGTTTGATTTTTGGTCAGGGTGGCCTCAAACTTACTATGTAAGAGAGGATGAATTTGTAACTTCTAATCCTCCTGCCTCTACTTCCTGAGTGCTGGGATTACTCGAATGCCACCACACCAAGTTTTATGTGGTACTGGAGAGTAAACCTCCTGTATGCATCCATAGGGCTTCCTGTATGCTGGGCAAGCATTCAACCAAGTTACATCCCCAGCCCGATATGTTCCTTTTCAGATTTAAAATACAGAGCTGTTGAGGGGGCTCAGCAGTTATAGACACCTGTCATCAAGGTAGATAACCTGTATTTGATCCCTTGAACCCATCTGATACAGAGATAAAGGATTTGGGGAGTCCTCTGACCTCCATACACACGTCATGGAGTGTGATCCCCTCAACTTTTCTTCTCACAACCCTTACCTCTCGCAAGAGTGACTGCTCCTCAGAGCCCTTCCCCAATCACCCCTGTCTCTCCCTCAACCCCAGCTCCATGAGGTAACTTGGACTCTCAGGCCACTTCAGACTTGTAATCACGGGCTCATGTGTTGGCGATGCTTTGCTCTTTAACCTGCAGTGCAGTGAGGACAGCCTTTGCTTTTCCTCCTAAAGTGCTTAGCACACCCGGGTGCTCAGTACACTCCTGGATGATGACTGTAGGGACCAAAAGGGAATGGAGGCACACAAGGGACCTTTCTTAAAGCCACTCCTATGTGCATATTCTCTACAACAACCTCATGAATAGGAGGAACACATCTGCAAGTCGCTTCTGAGACATGAGGGCTCATAAAGGAAAAGTAACCTGTCCAAGGTCACACAACTGGGTATCAGCTCTTGAAGCATCCTGGTGGGAGCTCACACCAGGTAGAGACCCTTCAACAACTGTCCCCAGCTTCAGCTCCCCTGTCATGTGTTCTCCTTGTTGCAATAGGAGGCTGGAAAGTTGTTGGGCCTGCAGTTTCTCTTTCTCTGGTGTTTCCTTGGGGTTCATATCTGGACTCTTGTACTGGCTAGTTTTTATGTCAACGTGATACAAGCTGGGGTCATCTGAGAAGAAGGAATCTTAATTGAGAAAACACCTCTACACTAAAGATCCCACAGAGTCTATAGGATCAGCCTGTAGGCAAGACTGTAGGGCGTTTCCATGATTGATAATTGATGTGGGAGGGTCCAACTCAATGTGGGAGGTACCATGCCCAGGCAGGTGGTTCTGGATGGTATAAGAAAGCAGGCTGAGCAAACCATGGTGAGCAAGCCGGTAAGTAGCATTCACCCATAGCCTCTGCTTTAGTTCCTGCCTCCAGGTTCCCGCCTTGAGTTCCTGCCCCAACTTCCCTCAGTGATAGGGTGAGACCTGGGAGTTGTGAAAGGAAATCAACCCTTTCCTCCTCAACTTGCTTTTTATCATGGTGTTTTACTATAGTAATAGAAACCCTAGCTAAGGCAACTCCTCTCAGGGAGCTGGAGTAGACTGGATTGTGTAACCAGCGTTCTTTATAGGGGTTTTAGTCTGTTCTGTGTTGGCATAAAACGAACACCTAGACTGTGGACTTTATAAAGAACAGGAGGTTATTTGATGGACATTCCAAGGATATGGGGCTGGCTTCTGATCTGTATCTGGTCAGAGTTTCCTCATGTATTCACATATTCCACCATGGTAGAGGGCATCACACAGCCAGGTGGAGACTGTTGCTAGGAAGAGTATCTCTTCTCCTTCCTGTGACAACACGAATGCCATCATGGGGCTCCCACCCTGGTAACCTGGTCTAGTTCTTATTATCTCCCAAAGACACCACCTCTCAACAACATCAACACACAGGACTTAGCTCTAACAGATGCATTTTGGGGAACATGTTTAAACTATACCAATGTAGCAATTCCGTGGGGCTCTGGACTGGCAGTGGGAAGACCCAGGGCTCTTCTCCCTCCACCATGGTGTCTTTATTTATCCACAATAAGCTCCTCTCAGAGACCAGTTGAGCTGTGTGAGAGGGCACAGGAGAAAGGAATAAAAATGCCCCACACTCTACCTGCATTTTTTCCAGCTCTGAGTCTGAGGTCTGCCTTCTCAGAAGCACTTGAGAGGCAGACAAGCCTTAATTGCCACTTAAAATATCTGTTGCTTCTGATGGTAGATGGGTGGTTCATTCAACAGACATCTCTCCATAGGACAGACTACTATATGAGCATCAAAAACAGTGAGAGGTTAGAAAGGGTTGTTCAACCTGTGTCATGTGAGAAGACAAAAAATTAAAAATACAGCACATTTGTGGAAAGTATAGATCTACATGCATAATGTATAATGCACATGCCACAAAGCCTCGAAAACGAACACAAAATAGTATCTTTGTTTTTAGTGATAAGAGACAAAGAGCAATTCAAAAATTCCTATTCTTTGTGTTATTGTATGCACTCCGAATTACTTTTGAAAAAAGTTCTTTTAATGAACATCATTTTTAAAAGAAAAGCTAAAGAGAAGGAGCTGGTTCTCCTGTAGATCTGGGTAGTGCTAGCATTCTCTGAGAGACTCCATTCTTGTCCTAAGTGGTCCCTGGCTTGGGTGGCAGAGGGTGACTGGCAGGCCATCAGTATTGGAAGGGAGCACAGAGGCCACTCTGAGAAGGAACCTCCATCAGAGCACTTCACTCTGGATCTTGACCCTAGTCCTTGAGGAGGGCTGAGGTCATCAGAAAACAGGTCCTAGTCGAGCCTCCCGGTGGTGTTTGCCATGCATCCCAATACTCGCTTCTCCTTGTTGCTTGTGCTTTGGATCTTTGTGCTTGTTCCGTGAGCTTCTTCAGCCTGCTGGTGATATGCGCAGCCTGGAGTCCTTGACCTTTCCGGAGGATCTCATTCACCACTCCCTACTGGAGGGAGAATAATCAAGGGGGCAGAAGAAGCATGCCATGACATTGGAACGCGTGACCACAGTCGGGTTCCGCATAGACACAGCTGGCACAGACATTCTGTAGATGGTCACCATGGACAAGGACCGGCCCAAACCCCCTTTGATTTCCTGGCTGCTGACACGATGCAGGTCTGGATATATGGTCTACAATTACACTCCCAGCCCAACCCTGCCTGCTTGTGCAATGTCACACAGTATGTCAGGAGACTCGGGCCCAGGTGGTGGTATCTGGACCTGTTTTTCTAGACATACAAATTTGAATTCTTAATTTTTTGAGTTGTTCATACAAGTCTTTGGCTTCATCTCAGAATCCAAATTCAGGTACCAGGAGGAGTTCTAGGGTTCAGGGCACACGTCATTTCACAGACCCTATTGCCCAGAAAACAGACTTTAAAATAGAAACCTAATAGAACATCGTGCAAGGTGTGCTGGCATGTACCTGCAGTCCAGATACTTGAGAGGCTGTGGAAGGAAGATAGCAAGTTCGAGGCTAGCCTGGACAACTTAGAGACATCCTGTCTTGACAAAAAGAAAAACACAACGACAACAAAACAAGACCTAGTGCCAGAACACTTGCCCAGCAGGGAAGACCCCAGGCTTAACCCTAGTACCGCCAAAAAGATGTGTATTATATATAAATATAAATATTCTCTATGTATACAGCTGTATATTAACTTATTTTTTAATATTGTTTTTGAGTCAAGGTCTCATGCTACAAGATCTTATGCAGCCCAAGCTGGCCTTAACCTTAGCTGTTCTCTTGCTTCTGTCTTATGGATGCTGTCTGTCTATCTATCTATCTATCTATCTATCTATCTATCTATCTATCTATCT